>PVIU01009623.1:0-39090 GCA_004026605.1 Ondatra zibethicus | reverse complement strand
GTATGGGCATGCTGGTACACACATGTATGTGCGTGTGTGTGTGTGTGTGTGTGTGTGTGTGTGTGTGTGCACGTGAAAGTCATGATATAGCCTTAGATGTGTTTCTTAGAAGCTATACACCTTGCTTTTTGAGACAAGGTCTCTCTTTCTCATTGGGACCTAGGGCTTGAAGATTAGGCTAGGCTGGGTAGCTAGTGAGCTGAAGAGATCCACAAGCATCTGCCTGCCTAGTGCTGGGATTCCAAGTGTAAGCCATCATGCCCCAATCTTTGATGTGGATGCTGGGGATCAAAATAAGATCCCTGTGCTTATATGGCAAGTACTTTACAACTGAATAATCTACCCAGCTCCAAGATTTGCTTCATTATTGATAATCAGGCATGAACAGAGAAAAACTTTCTGTACTATAATATCAAGGCAAACATCAATAATCCAACAGCAATTTTGCACTGTATCTATCAATACTTGAAAAGTTGGCATTTCAATGGAATTATATTAAGCTGCAAAGAAAATAAAACTATGAAATTTGCAAGACAATGGAAATAGAAAATGGTATGGTAAGTGTAACTCAGGCTCAGAAAGACAAAACCACATGTTCTCTCTCATATGTGGATCCCAGCGTCTAATTATTGAATATGCATATTTGGGTGGAGGTAATTATGGCCTGCGGCCAAGAAACTTGAAAGGGGCCCATGAAATAGAAAATGAGGCTGGAGGGAGAAATAGAACACATATGATATGAACATGCGAGGAGGCCATACTGGAGTTGGAGGTTACAGTGAGAACAGGGGTAAGCAGGGTGATGGAGGACAGGAAGCAGATGAGATCCAATCAAAGGGAAGGATACATGAAAACACCATAGGAAAACCCATTACTTTGTAAGTTAAATTAAATTTAAAATTTAAAGGAATATATATATGCATAAATAAAATTAAGTAAACATGTTTCAGTCTTTAAAGCACCCAGCATGTGTCTATATCAGGGCAATCAAGTGTTTTTTGAAACACTTACGAAAAAATTCTGCAGTGTTCTCCTTACAATAGATAACTCTTGCTGGCTCATATCCAATAAATGATTACACTTTATTCTCCACTGTAGATATTAACAAAATTAAAAGATTTCCATATGGAATTTCCAAAACAGATGTAAGTCCTTCAGTGCAATGTTTTTGTTAATAAGGTGCTTGTGAGTGCCTTAAGAGTTCCGACCTCAGGAAATAAAAATTTGCCTTAGGAACACTTGGGAATCAAAACCAGTGGCATAAACAGAAAAAAAAATTATATAAAGAGAAAGCAAAATGGAAATTTAAAAATACCTAGCCACAATATCATTGTTCAACAGAAATACAATATTTTAATAGCCACATTTTAAAATTAAAAAATAAATGGCTAAATTAATTTAGTAATGCATTTTATACAACACAGATAAATAACAGCCTGGAGGAGGGGAAATAGACACAAAGTCTCATGCCTAGCACAGAAGGTATTTGCAGTAGCTACTGGGAGAAGGAAAATCCCTATCCTTCAATGTAGTGACATGGTTGTATCAGCCACACTCTAGGGCAGTTTCAAGCACAGGGTTGCCAATACAAATTGTAATTCATGGCTTTTTGTAGCTTTTTTTGTCTTTTAAAAGAGATCAAAAACATGAAGTTAGATGGATAGGGAGCTAGGGGAGGAGCTGGGAGGCACTGGAGGAAGGGAAAACATGATCAACACATATGTGAAATTTTCAGAGAATAAATAAAACATCTCAAAAACAAAAATGATAGAAAATCAATGAAACAGGAATAGCGTGGCTTCAGCTTAAAAAAGCACATGACACTCTGGTAGATTAGAGGTGACAGACACATCCTCTGACGTTCTTGTTAATATGCAAAACCAAGTGGGAAGCACATTCTTTATAAGAGATGTGCTGTCTATAAAATGAGACTCTATCTATAATGGGATGTATTTCCAATGTTGTTACCCAAGGGGAGAATTCCAACCATGTTCCTCCTTACTCTGTGGAAGCAAAATAATCAACTGAAAATTTAGCAAGAATGTGTGCTGATGATGTGAAAAGTAGAAATTACTACGAGCAGAAAATGAAACTGTCTGTGAGAGCAAAGGGAACTAGAGGGGGGGGTGGGTCTCGGGGGAAGGTGATATGTTCAAAATAACATCTATTTGTATGAAATTGTCCTTATGAAACCTACAGCTATTGTACAATGAAACTTTGCCAATTATCATTGTTCTTTACAAAAAGAATTCAACATTCAACATTAAAAATAGTGAGTTATGTTCTGAGCCACAGCACCAATGTAACTTCAGGAACAGTGGCACATGCCTATTCTATTATTATAGTCCTGAGAGGTAGAGGCAGGCAGGTTCTGGGGTCTTGTTGGTCAGTCATTGTAGCCTAGCTAACAAGCTCCATCTGGGTTCAGTTAAGAGACTGTTTCAACAATAATTTAGAGAGTGTGTTGTGTGACTTTCTTCCTGAAAAGAAAAAAAAATGTTTTTTCACCCTGGATAGGGAGGCAATGAGAGACCAAGGAAGGGATACAACAAAGTCTACTGACGAACCAATGAGTTTTATTGGGGCCACTTACAGGAATATAAGTGTTTAGAGAAGCAGAAATGGTTCTAAAACAATGTCATCACCAAAGCCCACCCTTATGTGGGTGACAGCTCATGAAAGCTTTAAACCGGGAGCACCGTCTGCACAGCCTGCAGGCAAGTCGACAGATTGTGAAGTATCTGTTCCATGTGGCTCAGTTTATCTGAGCCTATTCAGGCAGTTTTACTGGCTTTGTTGCTTCTAGACAGTTTGGCTAGTCTCTGCTTCTTCCAGGTGGCTCAGCTGGGCTGAGCTTCTTCTAGGCAGCACAGCTTGTCTGAGAGTGCCTCTCGGTAGTTCTTACTGTTTGTGTACACTTGAGAAAGGAAGATCTTAGTGTATCTAGTTGGCCTCAGGAATTTTCTGAAACCTTTGTTTACTCCCTGAGCTTAAGGAGTTTTCCAGTCAGAAGGAACGTTTTGCCTCCCACCAGAATATCTTGCGTCTTATCAAAACTTGTCAAAATGGAGGCTTATCTCTAAGGAAACAGCTGCACAACAGAGAGATATAAGAAGACGTGTAACTTGGACCTCTGGCCTAATCTCTCTCTCTCTCTTTCTGGCCTAAACTCTCTCTCTCTCTCCCTCTCTCTCTCTCTCTCTCTCTCTCTCTCTCTCTCTCTCTCTCTTTCTCTCTCTCACACACACACACTCACAGAAAGAGAGAGAGAGAGAGATGCACACATGTGCATATGCCCATACTTCTTACAGCATACACAAAACTTTAAATGCTGTCATTTAACACATCAATGTAAAATAATTAATACATTAGTAAAATAATTTACATTTTTCATTTCGAGTACATAGAATCTGGAATGTACTATACTATTATAACAGACTTTAATTCAGACTAGCTATGTTTTTGTGTATTCAGTATCAATGTGTCTGACATCCGTAATATACCAAGCCTACACCATAGTTTATGTGAGCCTGCATCAGGATTACCTATAAGTCTTGTTATAATACATATTTCCAAGTGCCTGAGTTTCTGATTGATAGACTTGGGTGAAATTTTCTGAGAATTTGCATTTTTAGCAAACCTCTGGATGCTGCTGTTGTTGCTGAAATACTCACTAGTATCTACACTTTGAGAACCATGACTTTAATTCTTTCAAAGTTCAAGTTTGCAGCCATTTTCCCACAGTGTTAACATGAATGATCAAATGGGATGCTAGGTACTGTGGTGATTGACGTTTTTAGTTCTTATTACCATATTTTGTACGTCATTGCAAATCACCAGTATCTTGTTTGTTGCTTAGTATTGAACAATTATTGACATGAGTGTGTGTTCCCTGGATGTTAGTGTCTATTAATGAGTGATGCTTTATAGAAGGCTTGAAAGAAAGAAGCATTTCTTGGCTTCTTTGCTCTTAGTATTAGCAGAGTTATGTCTATCCTAATGGTCATGGTCAGTATGTTTGGGGAAAGTAGCCTTTTAAAACATGGCAAACTATCATTCAAAAAATTTTTAATATGTTCAGTAGCTATCCAAAGTATTAATGTCAGTTAATTTGATTTTGAATGTAGTCATTGATTTTAAGAACAGTAAGCTTTAAAATATTAAGTGAATTGTTTACTATTTTTGAGCTTGGTGGAAAATGAAAAGTATAATATAGACTTAATGGTCCATTGTACTAAATGGTAGATCATTGTGCTCACTTGAGAAAGCTATAGTTCCATCCTAACTCTACACATTTAAGTATTTCATCTGTTTTCATGTTTCTAAAAAAAAAAACAATGAAAAATTAATTCCTTGTCTTTAACCCTTTTCTGTTCTAAGAATACAAAAACAGCTTCTGAGCCTCCTTTGGCTCCCCCTGTATCCGAAGAAGAGGATGAAGAAGAGGAAGAGGAAGAAGATGACAATGAGCCCCCGCCTGTCATCGCACCAAGACCAGAGCATACAAAATCAGTAAGTCAGAAAGACAAATATGGTATGTTTTCTCTCATTTATTATGGTATTCTGATTTTATATAGATTCATAAAATCATAGATACACACATACATAGTATGTCCTGAAAGGAAAAGTGAAACTATCTAGGGCAGTAGTTGATCCTCAACCAGTGGGACGGGACCCCTATGTGGAGGGTCACATATCAGATATTCTGCACATTAGATATTTTCCTAACAGTAGCAAAATTACAGATATGAAGTAACAATAAAAATAATTTTATGGTCAGAGATCATCACAGCATGAAGGATTGTATTTAAGTATCACAATATTAGGAAGGTTGGGAACAAATTGGAATAATGGGAGGAAGGGAATAATTGCAAAAAGGAAGTGTAAATATGGGAGTATCAAAAGACATATGCTGGGAATTCCCTTACGTAACACAGTACCACAGACAATGAATACATCTAATAATTTTTGAAGGAGGTTTTGAACATGCAGATAAATAAATAAACCTATCAGGTTACAAAATGGGCCCAAACCTAAATTATGTTTTTGTAGTTTGAATAGAACGACACATATACTTGGCATTGCTAGTAAAAGTCCTGCTGAGTCAAGAAAACATCAGTGACTGTTTTTCCAATGACTCAAATGATGCCCTTTGGACCAGGTTGTGTTGCACATATATTTCATCCCATTATTTAAGAGACTGAGAGGATAGGATCGAAAATTCCAGACCAGCCTGTGCTACATAATAAGATTCTGGTTAAAAACAAAACAAAGAATTAAAACAAGATGCCGTTTTGTGCTTGGGAAGATGTCTGAGTTGGTAAACTGCTTGTTACACAAGCTGGAGGACATGAGTTCCATCCTTCAGTCCCAGCAGTGCGTGCTTAAAATTCCAATGCCAGAGAGGCAGAGACGAGATGATGCCTGGGACTTGCTTGCAAGTCAGTCTAGCCATCTTCAGGTTTAGTGAGACCCTGTCTCTGTAAATCAGGTAGAAAGCAATTGAATGACATCAACTGGCATTCACATGCGAGTGCTATACATATGCATGCATGCCTGTGTATGTGTGTGTGTGTGCATAAGCACACACAAACAGGTACACATATACAAACACATGGAGATTTCATTTTCATTGTAATTTTTAGAATATTGCTGTGCATCTCTGTGTTCCTAGAGCTAGAGTATAAGATACGAGCCTGGGGGCTAGAAAAATGACTTGTCAGTCATGAGTGCTTACTGATCTCCCACAGAACCCGAGTTCTCAGCAGCTGTGTTGAGAATCTCATAACCACTTGTAACTCCAGCTTTAGGGCATCCTTCACACACTTTTGGCCCCACAAGAACCTGAACACACATGGCAGACACATAGACACGTGTTCATACATATATACACATAAATTAAAAAGAAAAATAAATCTTTTTTAACATTAGCCTATTTTAAACTAAAATTTTTATTGTTGTTCTAGAGTTTCATATATAAGTACTATATTTCTGTCATTTCTATGCTGCCCTTTTGCACCTCCAGCTCCTCCCATGGATTCTCCACCTCTCAAATTCATAACCTTTTCTTCTATAACTATTGTTGTTTTATATGTGTATATTGCACAATCCAAAAGCAACACTACATGAACCCAATTGGGGGTAGGTAACAATTTGAAGGTACAAGATTATCACATTCAATGATTTTCTAATAAAAAAGCCACATAACTGCAAACTTATAAAATGGCAGAGGTGTAATTAAGGAAGGAAGTTCATATGAACCAGATAGGAAGAATTACTAAGGGAAGGGCAGCAAGGTCATGGATAGGGATGTAGGAGCTTTTAGAGTATGTGACACTCCTTGATATTCTTAACAACAGTGAGGGGACAGTGTCTTCTTCCTACCACACTTTTCCTTACCTATTGTATTAATTGTGGAATTGGGGGTGGGTGCGTTTGTCTTTCAGATCTATACTCGTTCTGTGGTTGAATCTATTGCTTCACCAGCAGCACAAAATAAAGAAGTCACCCCGCCTTCTGCAGAGAATGCCAATTCCAGTACTTTGTACAGGAATACAGATCGGCAAAGGAAAAAATCCAAGATGACAGACGAGGAGATCCTAGAGAAACTAAGTGAGTATCTTTCCTTAGGAAAATACTTCTTATTCAGTGATAATTGATCCTTTAGCTATCTGAATCTGCTTTCCAGACTCTAGGATCCCTTCAGCCATAAAATACAATGTTTAAGACTTACTGTGAATATCAGTCAGGTTAGTCTTTCCCACGTACTCCTAGTCGGAGAGAAACTAAGCATTTCCATGTAGAATGCTCAATGAAGAAGTAAACTTGACAAGATATATTAAGCTAGTAAGTTTTAAGATTGCATTTCCAAAAAGAAATTAAGGTACTCTGATTAAAATATTTTAGAACCATATCAGAAGGACCATATCTGAAGGAAACTTAATTTTAAAAAAAATCAACCTTAAAGTCAAAAAGAGTTCATGAAAATTTGCAGTTAAAGTAGCATTCCCTTATCTGTGGGGAGGAAGGAGGGACCAGCCAATGACGTCCATCACTTCCAAGATGTCCTTGGTGCACACATGCTTTTGCTCACACACTTAGTGCCTCAATTTGACAAAACACTCAAGATGCAAGGTCATGCAATAAGTTTTCCCCTGAAAAGTGTCAAGGTTCTACAGACTGTACTTATTAAATTCATACAGAATGGCTAGATATTAGTAATCAGCGCTCCAAGTTTGACTCTTACTACTGTCGTATTCATTTTTTCTTTGTATAAGACTTGGTAGCATGATGCAACAAGAATAAAGGGGTTATCACTTTTCACACTTTTGCCGCTGAGAGAGCAAAGAGAAAAAATTCATTTCTTGGCCACAGGGAGGCACTGTAGATATGGCCATAAGCTCATTTTGCCACATTTTGTTGGAGATATTTGAAGATAGTTTTTAGTTTCCCAATTTAAGTCAGCCACTGTCAAAGCATCAGACAGTGCTGTCATCTAGATGATAGAAGCCAGGAATGCATGCAGAGATTATATGAAGTCCACACCACCCCCTCCCATCCCCTTAACAGCCACATGGACAGAATAATTACTTTGTGTCTATTGCATTCAAAATATTTCATATGCAGCGCTATTGTCATCTGAAGTAGAGATGTTGTCCAAGGCCAAGGTTAAAGTTCCAGCTATCAGTAAGCACTCAGAACTGGAATTGCTACAATTTAGCCAACTGATTTGCTGTACCTGCTTAAATACACTTCTAATGCCAGTGCCCACTATTTCCTATATTGATTCTTACATAAGGAGCACTTTGTGAGTGGCCACTTTCCATACATTATTGAGGGTCATTTTCTCTACAATCATTTATGGTAGATTTTAATGTCTTCCTTTTACAGAATACTAAATGAAAGCTTTAAAAAGCTTAAGTGACCAAGTCACCAGAATAATGCCTGGTCGAGCCCTCACATCTGTATGCCTTTAAAATTGGCACTTTTGCCATTAGCCACTTCAGTTTTGCATAACCAAACTACTCATGTACAAAATAGAAGGGAGAGAGAAAAGAACGACCAGGAAAATGAACTTCAGTGATTCAAATAATCACTACGGTGTCTTCCTTTGTTTTGTACATATGACATGATTATACTAGACTTGCAAAATATGGCATCATGCATTAGTAAAAATGACTGTTTTCTAGTGTCTCTTTGAAACCTCTGTACATTCGTTGTCATGACCATGGACTTAAACATTTCATAAATCAGCTGAGAAATGGGCTCTACCTTTCTGAGCTGCAGTTTTGCTTACAGTTTTCTAGGGCTGGGACATTTCTATCTTGTTTACTTTGTTCCGCGTTGAAGAGCAATAGGACAAACAGGAAAAGAGCTGCCTGAACTGTTTAATGAGAATTAAGTTTTAATGAGAAAAAACTGTAAAAAAAAAAAAGAAAGAATTAAGTGAGTGCTTCTCTCTGTTGGACGTTATACTTCTTTATGGGAGCCTAGAGACAATCGCTTTCCTCCTAGGCAGCAGGCTACCCATGTCTGCCAGCTTTCCTTTGTGCTTTTCAATCTTGCCAAGGAAAACCTACAGAGAAATAGAAAGGGTCTTCTTAGGAAGTAGATATCTCAAATTCAGACCCTCTAGCCCCTATATCACCCTCTTTGTACCCCCTCAGTGCATCTGCACACTGGCAACCAGAAACAAGTCATTTAACCCTGCCTCGTCTCAGTTTCTCACCTATTAAATGGGCATAAGAATCATAGGTACATTTTAAACGTTTCTCTGTAGCATGTATTATAAGAGGACAGGTGTTGAGTCATAAAGGCCTTGACCCAAATCACAGACCAACTGATGCTTGCTATTTCTATTTCAGCCAGTTATTTAATTTTGCTGGTCCTCTATTTCTTCATCTAAAATGTTGGGATAATAACAATACCAGCTTTATAGCGTGTGCCAATAAAAACCTCAACAAATGTTATCTGTCTCATAGTAGGGGCGTCAACAAATGCTCACTCTGTTATTAAGTGTACAAACCTTTAACGTGGTCATACAACAGGACAAGCTTTGAAATGATCATAATGAAGTCAGAGTCACATGTACAAATCCTGTATCCCTTGGGAAGTCTGCAGTTCCTCTGAACTTCCAGTAATAGTAATAGTCCCAATAGAATGAAAGAATTTTTTGAGGACCAAAGAAACGCATTCATTTATGTAAGATATCCAGCATGATAATTAGTTTTAAATTATTGTTTTATTACTACTGTGCAATTATTAGGGAGTGGGAATGACCTTCCACTAAGATGTTTATAACTCAGGACAATCTCTTAAGTGTGATACCACTACAGAAGTCATTGGGGTTCTTGGAATCAGAGGTGCAAATGAATCTCCAGGAAGGAATAGAGGAGACTGCTGAGAGACAAAAGAAAAGGGGAAGGAGGCAGAGAAGTATAGGGATGACCTGCCACCTATGCCCGAGTGAACCCTTTAAGAACGAGAAAGAAATGACAGCGTCTACTTAATCATCCTCATCTTCAACCTCAAGAATGTGATTGCGAGGAACTGCGCAAGCCAAACCACAGAGCTACCAGGCAATTCATCTTCCATTCAGATACTGATGGTAGAGGCCAGGCCAAGGAATCATTAATAGCTAAAATGGACAGATCATCTTTCAGTTTTACACAGACAGATAGCTTAGGTCTGGCTTGCTCATTGTGGTCTGTCTGGGTCTGCTGGAAAATAAAGAAACCCTTGCACGCTAATGAACATTTTCAGAAGGCACCGACAGCCAACACAATTGTACAGTACAGGACATTTCTCTTTAACCTCCCCACCCCAAGTCCCACAACCACTTCCCTCCCTTCCCTAGCATTCTATGCTCCAAATTCTTTTTCCTAAGTCACCATCAGAGACAATCATAATTAATTTAGAGGATTATTAAGCTCTTTCTCAAGAACAAAAACACAAAACAAACAAACAAAACCCTCCTTCATGCTCAAGGGATAACCTCCTAATGAGAGAAATCCAGCTTAGTGTAATATGACAGAAAATAAATTGATGGGCTTTTTTTTTTCTTTTGAAACTAAAACATGAATCCCATCTTCAAATACTAGAATTTTGTGATTTTTTAAATCATTTTTATTTTTTATATCTTCTTAATTTATTTTACGTACCAACCACAGAAGAATGGTTTGTTTCTTAATTCGTGGGAAATTGCTCTGATATTTCTATCACGTTTTTCTCCACTTGATTTTATTTATTGATCTATTCTTTGCTCAACTGTGTCCCCGTAGTTTCCTATTCTTTGTTTTAATTTATCTAATTTCTTTGCCGTAATGGACCTAAGGAGAGCAATCACTTGCCAAGCTTGTTTCGTGACTGGAATTGTAAAGAAAAGCTTCCTGCATGTATGCTTGCCTACCAGTAGATGGCAGCAGACACTCCCTTGTGAAGAGGAGAGGGGTCTGGGGACGCCATTTTAATTGGACAGCAGTTAAATTCTGAAGCACAGTCTCATCAAAATGGTTGTCTCCTAGTAATCCTTATGAAAAGATTCATTTCCAGTTTTTTTTTTAACACCACATACCGTGGAAATAATGGTTGAATAATTTACTACCATAAAGCCTCATTAAATGAACCCTGCCAATTGGAATTGGTTGCAATTCAGAAAGCGGTTTGAGCTAAAGCTTATTTGCTTTTTGATCAGCCTATGGAAAAGAGTTTGCTCAGCAACTTCATAGCAAAACTTTCTTAGAAAAGTATAAACCATTTCATAAGACTCTGGTTTCAAGTGACTTTAAAATCATAATTTCATCAAAAGAAGAAAACAGATCCAGGCACTTAGCCATTAAAACTGATTGGAAAAAGATGGAGTCAGTGATGTGGAAATTCATTAGACAATTTGAAAAATAAAATAGCAACTTGCATATCACTAAGTTGGTGGCATTCTAGAGACATAACTCAAATAAAATAAAATACATTCTTCAACATTTCTTGAACCATGGACTCTTTTTTCAAGAAGGAATGCCTGATTTTACTTGTGTTTAATTCTACAAGCATTCGCTGCTTATGCTGTATAAGGAGACATGTGGGATATACAATTGAATCAGACTAGGCTCCCTTCATTAGAACAGCCTAGAATGTGATGCCAAAGTGGCAGATGACACATTGAGGACAGTGACAGAGCATGCTAGAGAGAGAAAAAGGAATTTATTAACTTTCTTCAAAGTGATCATGGAGGCCTCCTAGAAGTGACACTCCATGATAACTTTTAAAGCAGGGAAATCCAGTGCCCTCCTCGGGCTTCCTGGAGTTACTCCTAAAGGTTTTTACTGGATGTGTAAAAGAGGCCACTTAAGTGTTATGGCTAAGCAGGGGCTGATGAAGAATTATGCTTGATTTTTTATTGTTGGAGCATAAGGTTCTGGTTGTGAAGGATGCAATGAACAGATCGTGATGATCATTACATTCCACGACAAGGATATTGGGCCTTCACTATAGGTATCAGGTGTGTCTGATATCAACACCAGAGACTCATCTAACCACCAGGTCTGTACTTAAAGCGTCCTGAGAGAGGTGCAGAGACTGGCAAAAGGAAGTCCAGTTAGGAGACTGTTGGGTCAAGAGATGAGGAGAGTCCAACAGTAGCAGCAGAATTAAGGAAGGAGCGAATTGAAAATGGAGTCAAGGAAGAAAACAGATACAGACCTAGGACTAAGTAAAGACCATGTATAAGTAGTGAATGCAAGAAATGACTTAGACGTCTCACCAGACAACCAAGAGAACATATTGACAGCGCCACTGCCTGAGCAAATGGATTGTAAAACTCTCACAACGTCTGTCTTACTAAACCCAACTGAAACAGGAGCATCCATCACCAATATAAAGCAAAAGAAGAGAGAAGGGGGAAAAGGATAAAACAAAACCAGTATAAAACTGTCAAAAAATAAAGACAAAAATTAAAGACCAAAACCCAGCAGTCAGGAGTATGCCTCAATTGGGAGAGTGCTTACCTGTCATTACCTGAAGCTGTGGATTCTAGCCCCAACACCATATTAGCAGGGTCCAGTGGTGTGCACCTATCATCCCAGTATCCAGGAGGATCAGAAGTTCAAGGTTATCCTTGTTTAACCAAACAAATCCCATCAATGATAAATCCCATACCTGATACCTAATTCATAACTGCGACATTCAGAAGATTGTTTTTTCTGAATGTCTACTGTCAATTATTAGGTTTTAATTAGGGTGTCCACTAGGCCAGGGGACAAACAGTCACCTAAATTAGTGTGAGGTATTATCTATAATATATTGTACTCTATTTGAATATGTATTATTTTATTTTCATTCACTTACTTGTTCACTGACAACCATTGCACTGGGAACCGACATTAAAGGGACGAAAACACAGATTTCCTGGCTTCAAATAAAAGTGTGTCAGTTTCGCCAGGCAGTGGTGGCACAGGCCTTTAGTCTCAGCACTCAGGAGGCAGAGGTAGGTAGATCTTTCTAAGTTCGAGGCCAGCCTGGTCTACAAAGCAAGATCCAGAACAGCCAAGGGTACACAGAGAAACTCTGTCCGGAAAAACAAAAGTCTGTCAGTCTCATTACAGTAATCATAGAAGACTTCGGAAAGGAAGCTGCTGTGAGGTTGCATTTAGGTGAGAGTTAGCAAGTCATAACTTAGAAAGGAGACTAGAGAGGCATAGGCAAGGAGCGAATTCCCTGGATGGTGAGACTTCTCCTAAGATCTAAAGCAGGAAGGGAAAAGACAGGAGGAGAATAATTGCTGCTTAGTTTGGTTAGGTAAAAACCAGATGGGGTTGGATGATGAATGGCCTACTGTATTCAACTAAGGAATCTGGAGGAGGAACTTTTGCAAGCTTCGCTAGGGATAGATAAGAGTGACTGCTCATACCTTCCTGCAGCTCTGCCATTTCGAGTTTTATCTTATCAACTGCTGTCGGGTCAGGGAACTCTCATTTAGCTTTCTTAGGAAGCCATGGAAGATAATAGCTTCGAAATCCCATTCAAATCTCATGGACCACCATCACAGAGACAATGAAGTATGCCATGCCTCTCTTAGAGAAGCCAACATTTGTTTCTGAGAAGCACCCCTCTTTTGTTATGAACCACCATGTGTTAGCTTGTTTTAAAGTAGCCACATTACACCCCAACTCTGCTTTCAAACAACAAAAAAGTAACCAGTAATATGCTCAGTGTTTCTTTGTGGAATGTTTAATTGTTGTTATTCTTTGCATGTCTCAGTGTTGTGCCTTCATATGTGGGCTCACACAAGTATGAACACATGCCTGTGCAGGTGCACATGTGTGCAGGTGCATATGGAGGCTCTAGGTTGACACTGGGAGTTTTACTTGGTCACTCTTCACCTTAGTCACCAAGGCATGGTCTCTTGATTAAATCAATTAAGCCCAGAGCTCTTGAAACAGGTATTCTTGCTAGCCCCTTCCTTCAGGATGCCATCCCTGTCTTCTAAACACCGGGATTGCAGTTGGGCCCCGATGGCCAATTGACATTCTCTGTGTGTTATTGGGGCTATGACTCTGGTCCTTATGCTTGCATGTGCTATAAATACTGAGCCGTCTTCCTAGCCCCCAAAATGATTTATTAAAAAAATTCTATTATGGTGAGGGTCACGCAAATCTGAAATACATTTCTGAAAACCATTGAGTGGTGAGAGTGATGACTCTCTTACCGAAGTGGTTGTCACACCTGAGTTCAAATCTCCAGCACACACCTGAAAATATGGGTGTGTGGTCATGCACGTAACCCTAGCAAGAGGGAGGCAGAAATGGAGAGGTTGCCTTCCAGTCTTGCAAAATCCGTGTGCTCCAAGTTCATAAAGAAACCATATGTCAGAAAATTGAAGTGGAAGGACATACAGGAAGACACCTAATGTGAATCTGTGGGCTCCATTTATGCACACACATGTCTAAGAACACAATGCATTAGTACAGACATATGTATGAGCTACACACACACAAAAAACAATGAACTGGTCAAGTATTTGGAGCACTAGTAGAATCCTAAGATATATATATATATATATATAGTATGAGTCTTATTACTTTATGACCAGACTTACTCGTTAGACCCACCCTTATGTATCATCCCCTTAGCATGGAACTAGGGAACAGTAAATACTCAATATAGTTATTCATCTTAAAGTACTGAATATAGTGGAATTATTGTCTTTATTCTAATTCAGAAAAGCTGTTTAAATAAATAATGGGTATGATTTTTGGGTATTTTAAACTCCTAATCTATAATATTTATTTTATGAGAAAATTTTATAAATGCTGGGTTGTGCTCTGTTCATTTTTTGTTTCCAAGATATGAGCAGTTTTTAATATAAGCAGTATGGATTATTATCACCACTTTAACTAATATATTTCAGTGTAGTTTAAACAAATTAAGTACATTTTTCATATGAATTGTGAAAGTTATTGACTTTGATGCCACCATTTTTACTGTTAAAAGCAAATCAATCAGTTTCAATCTTTCTCTCCCCCCCCCAGGAAGCATTGTGAGTGTTGGGGACCCAAAGAAAAAATATACAAGATTTGAAAAAATTGGTCAAGGGTAAGTGATTCTTATTTGAAATACCAAGAGGAAGTCCAACAATATACATTAAAATTCACTAACGTCTCAGTGATTCCACCAATTCCTGCCTCCTGTTTTCTGTATTGCACTTGTGTTTTGTATTCTCAATATGAGCTTTACCTGCTGGTAGGTTGTTTGGTGACTGAACACATCATTATCATTGAACTATCACTATCATTGAACTTTGCAGGCATATTTTGATTGCTATAGCATGTGTACAGTCACATGCTTTATCTAGAAAAGCAGTAGAGTCAGAAGAAGATCTAGCTTATATGAAAGCTCTTGGTATTTTGTCCCTTTACATCCAAATGCGTATGTGGATCAGATCCTGTTTCTTAATCAAACTGAGCAGGAGCAGAATGAGTATGAGAAAGTCCAGGATGGGCAGGGTTGACTGTCTGAGTACTGACAAAATAAATCAACAGGCCTGAAATGAGACCAGGTTTATCATTTTCCCTACTGTATTTGTTAAAGACACAGATTTTCAGGTCCACCTCGCCAGATGTTTGAATCACACTCCAGGAATAATAATCTTACAAAAATTCCTTAGATGATCCTAACATCAACTAGAAACGTGAACCAATTTTTAATCATAATCATTCACTAGGGATTGAGGTAGGGGTAATCTATTCTGCAACTCAAATGGATATATATATATATATATACATACATATATAAGTTATACACACACACACACACACATTGTGCCTTAGTGTTCAACTAAATAAGAGGCCCTGGGGAATGTAATAATGTTTAATGGGAGATGTACCTTCTCAAGTCCTTATGTAAATTTCAACTAGCTTTTTTCCTGTCCAAGAAGAAAAAAATAAAACACAAGACAAGTTGCACAAAGACAATACTATATACTGTGGGAACACAGAAAAGTTGGCTTTTGATTCTATTCTTATGTGTTTGGTTAAAATCAAGGGAGGGTAAATTTTGCAGAGATGATTCTGTGGTAGAGTGGGCACACAGAGAACAGCATCCATGGCAGGGTGTCTCACATTCATCAGTGGTTGCAGCTTAAAGGGATCCAATGCCTTTTCTGACCTCCATGGGTAGCTGCACTCATGTGCACAAACGCACGCACCCAACATAATGAATATCTTTTGAATGGATGGATGTGCACTGTTTGGGGGAAGAGCATTGTTCCTCATGAGAGCCACATTTGCCTTAGGGTCATGGCTGTCGAGCACTTGCACTCTTGCTACTCCAAATTGGAATGTGCTGTAAATATAAAATACACACTTAATGTTAAGTCCTTCTTGTTAATGGTACTATAAAATATCTCATAGACAATTTGTATATTGATTGCCTTTTGGGATGATACTTTACCTAAATCTCCACACACACACCATGGCATGTAGAGGCACGTGTGTGCACACATACATATTATGCACACGTTGTAACAAGATAGAAATTAAAAATGTGTTGCATGATGTTCAAATCAGAGTAAATACAATGCTATCCTCAAGTATCTATCTTTTCTTTATGGTGAAAACATTCAGAAAAACTTCCCTTTAGCGTTAAGAAAATGGACATTGCATTATCGTTGTGGCCATTCTTTGTAATGACACAAAGACACTTCTCGCTGCTATCTAACTGTAACTCCTTATCTGTTGACCTGCCTTCCTCATTCTTCTTTCTCCCCTACTGTACCCAGCCTTGAGAATCCACTATTTGGCTCTCAACTTCTATCAGATCAGTTTTGTTTTTTATCTTTCACATATGGATGCAATTATATGGTGCTTGTTTTTTTGTTCTTGGCATATTTTGCTCAACATAATGAACTCCAGTTGTATCCACATTGTCCCAAATGACAATATGTCATCTTTTGTATTCCTTGAGTAGTATTTCATTATGTATGTCTTGGGCTTATATTGCTCTGATTACACACCATGACCAAAAGCAACTTAGGAAGGAGAAAATGTATTTATCTTAACACTTCCAGGTAACAACTGAAGGAAGTTAGGGCAGAAACCCAGGGAAAGAACTTGGAGGCAGGAACTGTGGCAGAAGCCATGGAGGGGTGTTACTTACTGGTTTGCTTAACTTGTTTTGCTCAGCCTGTTTTCTTATATACCCCAGGACTACCTTTCCAGGGGTGGCTCCACCCACAATGGACTGGGCCCTCTTACATCAATCACTAATGAAGAAAATGTCCACAGGTTTGCCTAAGGGGGGGCATTTTCTCAATTGAGGTTCTGTCTTCCCAAATGACTCTAGCCTGTGTCAACAGGACATAAACATAAATAACAGAGTATGTGTACCGTTAGCTCTCTAGCGATTCATCAGCTGATAGACCTCATTTGATTCTACTTCTTGGCTATTGCAGACTGTATTGGAGTAATCATGTCTTTTAGATATTCTGATTTAATTTCCTAGGAATATATACCCAGCACTGAGATTCCGGGATCGTAAGGTATAATGTGTATACTAGTTTAAATTCTCACTAACAGTGTACAAGAATTCCCCTTTCTCCACATTGTCACCAGCATTTCTTACCTTTTATCTTTTTGGTACTAGCCATTCTTCTGGCAAAATGATATATCATTACAGCTTTGATTTGAATTTCCATGATTATTATGATATTATCATTTTTTCATGTCCCCATTGGCCACGTGTCAGCTTTTGAAAATTTTCTGTTTAGATCTATTTACTATTTGTGTGGAATTTGGGACTTCCTTCCTTCTATCCTTCCCCCTCCCTCCCCCTTCCCTGCCTCTCTCCCTCCCTTCCTCCCTTCCTCCCTTCCTTCCTTCCTTCTTTCCTTCCTTCCTTTCTTTTTTGCTGTTGAGGTTCTATAGTTCCTTAAATATTCTAGATTCTTCTCAGATTGATTTATCACATGCATTTTCTCACATTCTGTGTATTCTTCAAGTTTTCACTTCATTCTATTGAGTCCTGTAGTGTAGAAGCTTTTAGGTTTATGAATCTATTTTTTGCCAGTTTTGATTTTGTTAACAAATCAGTGTATTTCTAATGGAAAGCACATTTTGCATTATATTTTCAATAAAGCACATTGTTACATAACTGTTTTCTGAGAAATGAGAATGAAAAATGCAGTTTTATTTTGATTATTTGTTCCCACTAAGATACAACTGAATGGAAATATCATTAAATCTAAAAAAGTGAAATAAGCAAAAACAAAACAAACAAAAGTGCTTAAGAAATATTTTCAAATATCCCAGATAATGGCGTCAGATTAATAGCACTCACCAAAGAGATTTCCTTCTGTGAGTGCTAATCATACCTGAACTTGTAAAGGTAAAAAAGGCAAGTTGTATATAAATAGCTTTATAAAATATTTGTACTCTAAAATTAAAGGGGAAAGTCCAAACATGTTGGTACACTGCTAATCTTAGCACTCAGGAGATGAAGGCAAGAGGATTAGGTGCTCAAAATCATCCCCAGCTCCATAGCAAGCTTGACACTAGCCTGGGATGCGTGAGACCCTGTCAGAAAAGAAAAAGATGAACAAGAGGAGGATGGAAAGAAAACCAAAACTTCATGCACAATTTTAAATAAACTGCATAAGACCTATTTGCTGCAGCAGAAACATCTGTTTTAAATTCCAAGAGAGTGCATGATTTTTAAAAATGATGAAACCAGCTGAGAGTTCAGTCATAATAAGTTCATAGAGATCAGGACGTCTATTGTACTTCTTCTTTTGTCTCCTTCAGTGTCCAGCACACCCTTAAGCGTGGCATGCTGGCACATCTGTTGTATTTAGTGGGTCCTCAGATTTTGTGTGCAGTTAGAATCACAAGGCTCAAAGATTGCCTGCTGTGGGTCCCATCTCTCTGGGACTCATTTTCCATCAGTTAAAAAAAAAATATTTGTTGGACTAATGAAAGTCTTTGTCCATCTAGCTCTCCTTTATATCCATGTCTTTTCTGCCTTTTTGGTTTTTTATCACTCATTTTTCTCAGTGCATCTTCATCTCTTTTTCTTTCATAATGACTTAGTCTTCCCCAGTCACATTGCACTGTTGCTCCTCTGGTGTGAATTTCACATCTATCTCTTTCATGCATGTTGGTTTCACCTTTCATTGACAATTTTCACATACACACACAACACAAATAATCATAATATAAAAACGAAGGTCTTAACCAATTAAAATCAAAGCATAATTTAAGAATAGCTTTTAGGGTATAATGTAAGGGCTTAAGTTTATTTGTTCGGATTTTATAATTTATTTTATTATATTTATTTTAATTTAATCATTCTTTTGCTTTTTAAAGGGTTATTGCCCACTGTTACGGTTTTGGGTGAATGAAGATAATATTTTCTCTAGATAAAAACCCACTTGTATTAACTTTGTTTTTACTTTAATGGCTCACAACTGATTTTTCCATAAATTACTGCTCTACGCTAAGCAATCAAGTCTCTACTTCCAAGACACAGTGGTTTTCTTCTCTTTTCATTAAAGTTTGGTTTTATACTGTTTTGCTTTACCTATTGTTATGGTGACTTTCAAAATCCTGTCACTAATCATTTAGTGCTAGGAACAATCAACCCCTATATTCCATTTCCAGCTTCAGAGAGCACAAGAACTTACTCTTCAGAGCTGAATTTGAGAAAAACCTCTTCATTAATCACCCTCACTGGCTTGGAAAACTACATTTTTCCAGTATGGGATTCTGCCATCCCAACATTCAGGCCTAGGGCCATAGAATTAAGTTCCATCGACCATAAATCAAGCTCAGAACTTCATGTCTAATCACTGGAGCCATAACTGTAAAGCCTAAGCCTTAAAATGACAGAATTCCACTAAGTTTTCTATGAAAAATGCTCTCTAATTGGCTACCAATTGTAGACATTTTGATATGATGTGTGGAGAAAGAGAGAGGAAAATAGTATGATAGAAGGGAAGGAAGGAGAAAGAGAGAGAACCAGATAGTCCTGGAATTGTCATTAACTCGAGAATGGTGTTAAGGCATTTTCTCGCTATGATAGTTATATAAAAGAGAATAGATGGTAAGTGGAGTCCAATAAGATAAATGAGTCACGTATTTCTCTTCTGTCAGCAGCCTTTGCTGGAAGTCTGTACACTTCTCAAGTAAGCGTAGGCTGGCAGCTGCCTCACTCATGTCTCACTGATATGTTTAAATTAATTCATGAGTATGCACTGAAAAATTGATCACATTTTCTTTCCAACTCATAGTGTCCTTTCTCAACAATATTAGTAGATTGTATTGTTTTGGAAAGAAACATCACAGCTCTAAACTGGTTGAGAGCCAGTTTAGCAAATATTTACATTTACTGAACTATGGTTGAGTACCGACTATGTTTAATGTAGAACTGTAATTAAGTGTAGAACTATAATTAAGAACCAGGTTGTGGGCTGAGCATGGTACCAGACACTTCTAATCCCAGCAGTCAGAATGTGGAGGCAGGGGGAATCTCTGAGTTTGAGGACACCCTGGTCTACATAGCGAGATCTAGGACAGCCAGGATTACATAGAGAGACCCTTTCTCAATCCCACTCCCCATATAAAGAACCAGGTTTAGGGAGTACACCATGACCTTTATATTTATTAACTTTATGAATGTCCAGCAAAAAGAAATGCATTGTTGTGTTAAGAAATAAGCTAATGTCTGAGACTCTAGCTCCGCAAAGGCACTTACTTATCAAGTATGGAATCTAGGTTCCATTCACAGTAGATTAAAAAAAAAAAAAGGAGGAGGAGAAGGGGGAAAGCGGGGCAGATCCACCCCCATTGATGTGCATTTACTCTGTATTGGTGTACAAACTCATCCTATCATCTCCCCTTGAATCCTTCTTGAGCTGCCCAGGCCCTCATTGGCCTTTTCTATCTTCCTTCCTTATGACTCCTGTAGATTACACCTGTAACAGCTTATATATAGTACTTATAAATTGTCTTAAAACTTTTGAAAACGATAGAATAAGGAGAATTTTTGGAGCAATTAGTGGAAAAGAAGGTGAAATTTTGAACTCCAAAGACCATGATCATATTAATTTCTTTGAACGTGAGTTTTCCTGTTCATAGTAAATCAGAATATACTTGCTCCCTAAGACAGAAAAACAAACAAGAGGAGGCATTTCAAGTGTTTAACTCGGCACATGTCACATGGTTAATCACTCCATCCATATTAGCTATTATTTTTGAGTTATTATTTGGGGTGAGAAACTCAGTCTTATGCCAGTATGACATGGAACAGAATATAATGGTTATTATAATGCCGTTATAAAGAGATAAGGGGCTAAAGAGGATGGATAAATGATTTACATCCAAGGAAGGGGCTATGAAAAATTATATGTAGAAAAGGGACCATTTTAGTTATTATTTAAAATGGTATAAGAACTTAACAAGTGGAGACCATGGGATTTCCACTTGATGTAAACTAAATGAATATTTGCTTTAAACTAAGTTTTATTTATTATTAATATTTTATTTTACTTTTAATTCATTTTATATACCAACCACAGTTCTTCCACCCTCTCCTCCTCCCTCTACCTCTCCCATCCCACCCCTATTGACTCTGCAGAAAGGAGGAGACAACAAAGCCTGGGGTCAACAAAGGGGGAAACATTCAGTTGAGGCAGGACCAACCCTCCACTCCCACTTCAAGACTAAGCAAGGCATCACACCACTGTACATGCCTGTCCCAATTCCCACTCCCTCCCCTTCTCCCACCCGCCCCAAATTCACCCCACTCCACCCCCATCCACTTCTCAGAGAGGATAAGGCTTCCCATGGTGAGTCAACAAAGTTGGGCACATCACTTTGAGGCAGGACCAAGACCCACCCTCTATATTAAGGCTGAGCAAGGTATCTCTCCAAAGAGAATGGGCTCCAAAAAGTCAATTCGAGCACTAGGGATAAATCCTGGTCCCACTGCCAGTGGCACCACAGACTGCCCAAGGCACACAACTGTCACCCACATTCAGAGGGCCTAGTTTGGTCCTATACAGGTTCTCCTGCTATCGGTCTGGAGTCAGTAAACTCCCACTAGCTCAGATCAGCTGTTTCTGTGGGTCTCCCCAACATGGTCCTTTTGTTTGTTTGTTTCGCTCACAGTTCCATACAACAGTTCATAATTAAAAGCAGTGAGGGCAGGGACTCGCACAGGGCAGAAACCTGGAGACAGGAGCTGGCGCAGAGACTATGGAGAGGTGCTTCTTAATGGCTTGCTCATCATCCCCAAAATGGTCTTGACCGCTATCTCTTAATAGTTCAATCAGCCCCTAACTCAACATTGGATCAACCTATTTATACAGTTAGCACTTTCATCTCTCAATAGCTCCACCTGCTGGAGACAAAGCTGGCAACAATGGAATCTTTGGGAGGTAGACTTCATAGAGAAAATATAATACTTTGTTTTAATTGTTTGTTTAAGCTTCATTTTTGAGTGCATACTAGTTGGACATAGCAGTATAAAACCAGTAATTTGTAGAAGAATGCATAATGAAATGTGTGCCACTTCAATATGTGTCCCACGGATTTGCAATTATTCTCCATAAAGAAAACTGCCAGAAATAAATTACTATTGCTTTCATTTGTAAGATTTTTTTTCAGATTCACTGTTTACAATTGCAGTCAATCACATATTTCCACATACCACATATAAGCTTGAATATAAGCTGAACTATGAAATAATTTTTAAAATAGTTTTAGTTTTGCCTTTCCTGATTGCACTTGCTCATCTTCTACCACTTACATATTTAAAACTATACATTATATAAAATTATATATTGATTTGGTAGATTTTTATTTTTATTTTTTTACAAACAGAAGAACTCGGTATTTTTCTAGGCGTCTTCCATACCATTGGATTTATAATTTGCTAGAGCTCTTTGGGAGACCCCGACAGGTATTTAAACATAATAATCTGACTTCCATCTAAGATATTTGAGATGGGAAATCAATATGTGACTCTGCCTGTGGATATGTTCTCTTTCACAATAACACACTCAGGTCGTATTAAAATGGTCATTTTCTGAATCTGTTCTTTCCCTGTACATTTATATAAGTATCTATGCTATTACTTTTATATAAATGTTTATATCTACTACTTTTGTTTCAAATTTCCAAATGTACACAAAGTAGAAAAAATGTATAAGAACACTCATATTCATATCACCCAAATTTAACATCCATAGGGTTTTTTAGTAAGCTCACAATGACATTATGACATTCCCAAATTAATAATTGCATGATATCCTCTAACTCCCAGTTGTTTCACATTGCTGCTTTTATAGTTTTCCTAATAAAATTAACCCTCAAAAAAATCTACACATTGTGTTCAGTTTGCCCTTACATTTCCATACTGTAAAACCACCTTTCATCTTTTATGTTCTCCTTTTCCACCACCATGGACGTGTTAGAGAAACTGACTGTTGTCTGGTAGAAGGCACCATTTGCTGGTCTTGTCTGTTAGTTTCACTTGGTGCCACTGAATTGTTCATCTGTTCCCTGTATTTCCTACAATTGGAAGTTACAAATGGAATTACAAATTAGATTTAGATTCAGGTTCAATTTTTGGCAAGATCCTTCATAGGTGGCATGTGTTTCCTGTTATATTACATCAGGATGAAGGACTTGATTGTTCCATATTTTGGTGAGGTGTGGGTTAGTAGGAAGATTCAAAGGGTGATTGTCCCTCCCACATATGGATCACCACAGACTTCCATATGATAGTTTTATCTGTTGATGATTATTGCTAAAAATCATTTTATTAAGGATTATAAAATAGTGATTTTCTATATCCATCATTACTTTTGTACTTACTGGCTTGCATACTTTTGTTGAAAACAACTGTATTTGATAACCTAGGACTCTGGTTACTATGACATATACAGAGAAATCAAGATAAATTCTTCCTTTCTTAATTGTCAAATTTCAATATAATTAATTAATACTCAACATTACTTCCACCACGAAGGCTTTCATTTATATTTAAAATATATATTTATAAATTCATGGAGCATTTTATTTTCAGTTTGTTTCAATTATTTTCACTCATTTTTTTAATGGTCAGACTATATCTTTGGCTAATGGTAGTCCCTTTCTCTGCGTCAGTTTTGAGAGAGTTCTAGAAAAAGCATATTTATCATATCTAGCTCATGAGTTGAAAGGACATAAACTCTAAAATTATTTGTCCTTTCTTTCCAATTCTGACAATTACTCTGTATAAACATCTAAATCTCATATGTACTGAGTATATTTCATCCCATTGTGTATTTCTGTATGGCATTTGGTGAATGAAAACCAATGCCAAAGAGCATTAATACATGATGTATTTTTAGGAGGAGCTGAGTGTAAGGAAGCTCTTTTTTGGAGGAATCTTTACCTACTTGGTATGGATATATTTTAGCTTAAATGGTGACATATTAAACAGCTCCTTTTCTGTTATGTGCCTATGATTAAGAAGTAGCGACATATAAGTATTTTGCTCTTTTAATATGTGCCCAATATGCTTTGCATTTGTATGTACCACAGTTTAGTTAACCATGGCTCCATTGATAGTCATCTATGGCTTTTTCTGACGTATTTCAACTATAAACAAGGCTTCAGTAATGATCTTTGCAAATAAATCATTTCACATTTATGCAAAATTATTGGGATAACTTCCTAAGTGTAGAATTTTTCTATCAATTAATACATGCATTTAAAATTCCCAAGCTGCCCTCCATCGAGAAAGCTCCATTTCATAGTTCAGCAGTACTTCATAAGTGTGTCTTTTTGCGTGTGCAGCTGTGTTCCTTCATTTGGAATTTTAGGACAATCATAAAAACTCATCTCCATAGTGACTTTTAGCATGCAAATGTGTAGGAAAAATCTGGAGTGAAAGTGCAAGACAAAAATGAGTCTATGCTGAAGAATCTGTTTGCCAATGTTCAATATCTATATAATGCCAATGTCATGCCGTTTCTCTCCAGGAATTAGCTCAGCTATACATCCTGGTTTGATGGAAAGTGACAGAGAGATCAGTTTTATTAAAATAACTTTGCTGCTATTTATAAAGATATACATATGACCAAAGGAATTTTATTCAACTTAATATTATCTTAACATTCTAAAAGTAAATATATTAAATTAGTTGGGGTTTTTTCAGATTTTTCCCTACTATTCCACAAAGTGCCCTCTTTATACTCTCTGGTGAAGTTCCCATGTTGAAGACAAATAGTTCTAAGTCTTATTTCTGAGGAAGAATGCATTTAATTTTTAGGTTAACATGGAAAAGAATGGTTTTAATTATGGCATGTTCATAGATGCATTCATATACTTTGTTCTAATTTGCCCCCCTCCCTGTTGCCCATCCTTCTCAAAGGGTACTATGAATAGCTTCTTGGCTTAGATAATCTCAAAACAATATACTGCTTAGAACTCAGGGATAAGTGCTAAGAATAAACGCTCTGACCTGTTTTTATTGTTTTTGTCCTCCTTCAGGGTGAGAGCAGAAGCGGTGTCTAGTGTGTGATTCTTAGGGTTGGACCACCCACCCAAAAAGTATTTGCTTCCTCATTGAATCTATTTTAGACCACACAAGGTAGAAGACTGCTATGAAATACTAAATAGATAGAGTCTAAGCTCTATAATAGGCTCTGTGATGTACAAGATTGGAAATACATTAGCATCTGTGAAGAACAATGTTTATAGACCAGTGGAAGATGCCCTTTGTTCTACTTAATGCTCTTAAATGCCCTGTGTTGTACGCTGTCCCTTGTAAAGAAAGATGATGCCACTCAATCAAGCACCATTAGCAGAGTTTATACATTAAGCTGTTTTCTTTTTCTGGTCATAGTAATGAGCATGTACTAAGCCCCCCTTTCCTGTACAGGCCCTCTTGAAACTAACGGCAAACACTGTGAAACAGCTGCTTTGACTTAATGTTGACGTGAGAAAGTGGGAGCTATTTGGCATTTCCAGGGATTAAGCTCCCTAACTGTGGCCCCATTATCACTGGACTATAACCCACTGAGTTTTCTGGCCTCACACCCATAGTGTGTTACAGCTTGATTTGAAAACAGACGGCCATGAATGAACTGAGGAAAGCTATATCCTAGCTAAATAACAGAAAATTCCCCTTTGAATTTTGTAAGCTTATTAATTAAAGCTCATACCACTGGCTCTAAATGGATTCTATGCATTTAGATCATCAGGTGATTATTTACATAATTTATAGTATTTCATTTTTTTACCTTAGATGCACATATTTGGGAAATAAATTTCGTGAGAGAAAACACTGAGCCACCCACCTTAACGTTATTGCATACAGTTCTCTTCATCATTCCTAATGGATATTGAAGTCCTGGACAGGAATTTTGTTTGTACCTATTTAAGATGATTATGTTTTACATCTACTCTAACATTTCAACACAACAAGGGTACGTGTGACAGTATCAAACATGCATTTGTGCGACTTTATGTCAAGTGCACTTATGTAGTAAAACAATTTCTGCATAGGGCCCTATTAAATAGTAACTCTCTTAAATCGTCAGGACAGTTCCATTTTATCCCAGCCACGTCAACGTACACGTTAATAAGTTTCATTATGGCATCTTCATATATAGAATGGCACATGTGAAAGATGTAGCTGGAAAAATGATCGACAGCATCAGCTATTAGCTGTGTATCATAGCAAGCTACTCACCATTGCCCAGTTCCAACTTATTTGTAAAATGAGGCAAATAGAGTTGCACAGAGTAGGCACTAAAAGAGCCCATTCATTTCCAGCGAACTGGAAGAGAGAATGTCTCAATGAATGATAAAGGGATTTCTAGCAAGACCAGCACAGAAAGTAAGAGTAGATATAAAAACATCACTGTCTTAAGTGGGGATTATGTTTCTGATTGTGACTCATTAACACCATGCTTAAACCTGTAAAACATTAAAAGGGAGTTACCCCTATCCTTCAAGCGACCTTACTTATTCCCACCAGGCTCACCATGCACTTCATTGCTTCCTAATGCCTTTTTCTCTTTATGCACTCTGCAGAGTTTCTCCTTATCCTTGCTTCCTTGCCCCCATATCCTCGAATTCATTTCCATGCTGACATTAAAAGTGATTTATCTCAACTGCTAGCCTAACCTAATAGTTGCCCTGGCAACTATTTTAGCGTGGTTTAACATTGGCTCTTAGCAGGAAACCTCAAAACCTGGTGGAGAATGGTGATAATTAAACCGACTTGTGAGAAAAAAGGGAGAGATGGTGAATTGTTTGCTTCTTTCTAGACCCTTCAGGCTAGATGCCAGTGTTTCCATCTGAGGACTGTGCACTTGGCCACATCAAGGAGTGCCTATGGATAAAGCATCCGGTGCAAAGCTAAGAGCCTAGCAATAGTATCCATCACACTGTCGTTGAAGAGGTCTCGTGGCTAGGCAATCTGTTAGTTTAATGTTCTCTAACCATGCTGGAGTTTTAAAAGAGTCCCACTTCATAGTTAGGAGAATTTTGTTACTTAGCTGTGTCCTATTGAGCATATCCTGCCCACTCCTGGGACCTCAGTGTTCTCATCTGTAATGAGGAGGTTAAACTGGATGATCTGATCTTCCATTCAGTTCTACTAGTGTATAATTTCCTTGTACCATCTGAAGAACTGATATTAAGTTGTTGGCAAAAAAATCAAACTGGCAATGTTGTTCACTTAAGCATGCAAAGCCTAATAAGTCAGAGAATAAGGAATTTCATCCCCCATCTTTACCAGTTTGATTTGTGTCGTCTTTCCACCCTAAAATACCAATAGATGATAGTTTTCAAATTAAGATGAAGTAAAATTTTATTGTGTAAACATATGTATTGAGATATTTTAATATACTCCAGGATGTTGCAAGGCTCATCTTTAAGGAATCTGTGTGCCATGTGATTGGCATAAAGATTATTTCCTAGTTACACATGTGCTTCAAATATTACAAAGAGGGGACTGTTAAACTTTGTCACTTCCGACCACCTACAAGTGAATAACTTCAGTTATTTGTTTCTGTGAAAGAAACTATGTAATCTTGACCATGAGCTGTACTTATTAATAGTGAGTTTTGTACTTTATCAAGTAAAAATAATTATACATTACTAGAATTTAGAGACTTTTAATAAGTACATGATATCAAACAGTCACATTATGATAGACTGGCCAAGAAACTAAATAAATATGGTATTTCAATGACCTCTATCTTAGGCAAGTATTGAATTTCTATAAATTTTGAAACATTAAGTAT
The DNA here is from genome assembly GCA_004026605.1 of Ondatra zibethicus. Classification (NCBI taxonomy): domain Eukaryota; kingdom Metazoa; phylum Chordata; class Mammalia; order Rodentia; family Cricetidae; genus Ondatra; species Ondatra zibethicus. The sequence goes on along the minus strand of PVIU01009623.1, from coordinate 11,300 downwards.
CTTAAAAATTCCCAGACATGTAAAGAGTTTCCTGGTCATCTATAGACTACAATTTGGAAGTTAGTTACTATATTAAAGTGTACTCAATGAAATAATAGTTATTGATAGCTACTTGGCAATTGTTATATACCAGGGCCGTCTGCCTTTTATGCCTATCTTATATTTAGTCCACCTTCTAAGGTAAGAGAGTCACACAACTAGAAGGTGGTAGGATTTGGACCAGGAGAGATATGGATGAATAGGAACGAGGAATACTATTCTCAGCCCAGCAGTGGACAACTAATGTGATTTAATCGAATCTTGAAGATATTGAGATCTCTTGGAGAAAAAACACAAGACAAACAAACAGACATTGAGTCAGAAATCAACCTTCAATTCTTGAAGTGTAAAAAGACAATAGACTTGAGGTTCAATGAAATATTAGGTATGCTAACATGGAGTGGGTTATAGGGTACTAAGTTTTTCTGTACAATATCTGAATTTGTGCATTTTCAGTTGAAGATTCCAGAGAGAAGTTGCTCAAAGCAGTGCCTTACTGATCAATGCAGGAAGGTCACCTACCTAATAACATGTTTGGGTGGGGGGGAGTGATAAGAACCCATTTTAAGATAGAAGTGATATATCCAGTAAAGTGAGAAAAGGGCAAATGAAGGGGAAATGTCCACTTTTTAGGTACTAACCCATGCTCTTGAATTTCAGGGTCTTTAAATATGTGCATTTGTAGTGAGCTTATGCCAATGTATGTAGTGAGTCTTGGATACTGGGGCCTCAGGATTAGGGCTCCAGCAGGACAGTAAAATGCTGAAGGGAACGGAGAAACAAAACAGAAAAGAAAGAAAGCAAAGGGCTGAAAGGTGAGCCTCCAAAGATGGTAAACACTAATCCCTCTCGCACTTTCAGTCAATCATACTTTTAGTCCCCAAAGCAGTGGAAATGGGCTTCATGGTTTGAGGAACACCCACGGAGAATAAGGGGAAAGTCAGTTACCATGTGGGCTAGCCTTCTGTCATTCTAGCTTTAACTAGACCAGCTCTCATCTTACTTATTTTATGTATTGTAACTTCCCATGTATGATTTTTATTTAATGTGTTCTAAGCTTAAAGAGAAAAAAGAAAACTGCAAAACCATTTCTCGAGGGAGAGGGAGAGAGGCTGAAAAGAAAATCTCAACAAATTGTGCAAGCAAATCACCCTTAAAACCCTGCTGTTGCAAAGTAAAACTATGGTAGCAAGGTTTTTAGGGCTGGGCCATTGGGAGAGGGCAAGCAGCAGTCAGCAAATCAGGTTTTCTCTGCTGTGAAGTGAGTAGCTACAGTAGCAATAAGGACTAATAACAGCAGTGACCATATTAAGCTTCAACACTCATGTGGACTCGGGGCCAAATGCTTTCTTAACTTGTGTCCTTTGCTACTACCTCATTTTACAAATACTGTCGTTCTTCTGCGCTGGAAGGTATGCAAGTGTTTTAACTATCTGAAGATAAACCAAATAAAGATTTTTTAAAAACATAAATTTGAGGAGCTCCTTGGGGCTTATTCCTGATGAAATATGCATCAGGTTGAGACAATCTATTCCTCTGAACTCAGCCTAACTCTGAGTTCAAGGGATAAATCACATGCTGGCCCCAAACTCAGGAATGTCTAATGCCTTATTCCAAAAAGGAAATGTCTCATGAAGAGTCAATTGGAGGAAATATTTTCTTTATTGAAAGGAAAGATCTTGGTATAATTGAATATTTGCTTAAGAATATTCTTATTAATGTGTACATTCAACAAATATTTATGGCTCATCAACTACAAGCTCTGAATGCATAATCTCTAATATACAATATCAAAAATGTATTGGTCTGATATAAGCATAAACCATTTTGAGAATTGCTAAGTGCTCATTCAGGTAACACCTAGAGATTAAGTGTAATATTTAGCCTCATTTCAAAAACTAATTCTAAAGCTAAGTAGACTGTGGTTTGTACGTTGTATAACCTGGGAAGATTACTCAGCCTTTCTGCCTCTCAGGCTTCTGACTTAGGGCATGAGAATAGTATACATAAATATGGGAAGGATCATATAAAATCATATATAAAGTTCTCAGCACTGTGTCTGAGACACAGAATACATTCAATACACACTGTTACTGTAATCACTGGGAAATTATTAGCCCAGTGTTACACAGCTTGTGATAGTGAGGCGATCTTAAATTTCTGCTACTTAGACCAATATTTTTTGCCCTACTCTATCGATTTCCTTTTCTGGGAACAGGTAATATAAGTGTCATAGGCTTTTGAGAAATATTTTGGCTTATCCAGGGAGAAGATTCATAAAGAAATGACTGACATAAGAAAGCAATTCCTTATTCTGGAGTTCTGGCTCATGACTGTAATCCCAGTATTTGGGAAGCTGAAGTTAAATGATCACAACAAAGTCATTCTGAGTTATATAGGGGCAAGAGAAACAGAGAGATAGAGACAGCACACAGGCTGAGAGAGGGAGAGGGAGAAAGAGAGAGAAAGAGAGAGAGAGAATCTCTAAACTCAAACACCTAAACCTTAGAACGTTGTTATATTGTCTAGGAAATGAATCACTGAGCAGATTTCTATCCTAGCTGGGCTTTGGTTGTTTGTTTGTTTTTTGCTTTGCCACAAATGAAATAGTTACTCCTCATCTGGAGATGATGGTGGGAAGGACCTTGAGAAAACATGTGTGATTCACAGAAAGATACTAAACTGGACAATATATTTTTAAGTTAAAATAAAATAGAAGCATAAATACTACAAAGACTCAAGGAATGATGCATTTTTTAAAAATTAAGTTATTTCACAGGAGTGAAAACTCACAGAAATGGTTGAGAATTGAGCGCAAAGAAAAACAAAGCTGAAGCTCTATAACAGAGCCCCAGTTTTCTCCCTGTGTGCAAGCACAGCACTGACACAACACTGAAAGGGACGGAAGCATTAAATGCAGGCTAAGAGGCACATAAAAAGTAGCTACTCTATCCACATGCTAAAAATAATGGTTGAGTTACAGTTGCCTAAGCAAAAGATGATCTATTCTTTTCTGAAATTTACTTCAGGTTAATCAGAGTCCCAAAATGTTGGTTGTTTTAATATATGAAGAATATTACAATTATCCCGTGGCTTCCCCGAGAAGATCAAGGCCAGTATGCTAAATCCACGAATGCCTAGTGCCGGGCCCAAGCACTGGTGCCAGAAAGTCGAATGGGAGGCCCTGGTCCACCACAAAGGGTTCGTTGTGATAGATTTAGATGTAGTTACTGTAGAAGGCAGTTGTGATACTGTGTGCTTATAACTTTGCTAAGGGAGGAGATCTAGTACTAAGTGCTCAGACCACAGGAATTGTTAAGAGGCTGCGCCTGTCTTACTTCGTCCCTGACTCTTGATCTTGCTAACTTAACTCTCCTGACAAAGAGTTTTCATACACGAGATATATATTGGGAAACACCTTGATTCCTTTTTCATTGGATATTTTTCACTTTTCCAGAGCATCAGGTACTGTTTATACAGCACTAGACATTGCAACAGGACAAGAGGTATGTGCTACCATTCGATCTTTGTTATTTTCCCCTGTGTTCAGCAAGTTTTCTTGTTCGTGGCTTGTGTGTTTAGTGTGTAGCACTAGGTTACAATGGGAGTTTAAATCTGTTGGTGTGCAAAATATTTGAAATACATAGTAATGATTGACAAAAGAAAAGATACATATTTGTAGGACAGAAAAAAACCAGTAAAGAATGAATTTGTACAATGTTATTCACATATTTTGAAAATAATTTGTTTCTGCATTTTAATACTTATTCAGGTGGCCATAAAGCAAATGAACCTTCAACAGCAACCCAAAAAGGAATTAATTATTAATGAAATTCTTGTCATGAGGGAAAATAAGAACCCCAATATTGTTAATTATTTAGATAGGTGAGTATTTTCTCTTATTCATTATGTATTTTCTTTCTAAGATGTTGTTTTCTTGTCAAATCATGTATTGTGAATTTATTACTTTGATAACCATTTGCAAATATTTTTGAAATGATGCAAAGTAATAAAGTAAATCTTTGCCTACCCATCAAACATTTGAAATTATGTTTTATGGACTTGGTTCTAAACAAAGCTAGTTTGTGTGATTTCCTTTTGAGGATGGTGGCTCTCTGTTGCCAGAAAACAATGGCGTTTTAATGATTTCATCAAATGTCTGTTTGGAGCCAGAATGGTCCCTGGGAGGCTGAGTAAAGAAAGCAGACAACAATAGCCCTGTTCTAATGGGTGCTTTATGATTAACTGACAGTAAGGCCAAAGGAATTGAGATTTTAACCTTAAGCTTTTTTCCTAAAGCAGGTATTTAACTCCTCTTTCATCAGCGGTATTAAGAGTGTGTTACAAATAGGCACTTAAACCCTGTGCTAAGTCTTCTTTTGTGGTTACCCTCTGTCTCTTACAGTTTCAGTCATTGTTTGCTTAGCACCAATCTGTTGAGGTCTCTGATGGGATGTGAAGGAAATAAAGCAAGAACCAACTTCCATGAGCTTAAGGGCTTGCTGCCTGTGTTAGTCAATAGACATCGATATGGTAGGGAAATGAGAGCTAAAAGGACATGGAATTTTCCAGCTTTAATCAGTGTTTCTCGTGCACCCTTTCTGGCCCATCTGCAGAGGTATGACATGAACTCGAGTTGTGCATCTGCAGTTTTGTAAAACTTTCATTCATACTTTTTAAAGAGGCTGATTTCTAGCCTTTTGTTCATGACTAATGACAATGGAACCTGCGAAATTTGAATTTTAAGAGATTTGCCAAGTAGGTCCCCAAAATACTGTAGTTTGAGCAGTGCAGAATAGAAAGTTTTGCTTTATAGTGAGGTAGAGTTTTGTTTGTTTGACTGATTTTTTTAAAATATCCCTGCAGTTCAGGATGGCCTGGAACTTAGACATACCCAAGGCTAACCTTGGCTCCTAGTCAACATACTTTATCCTCCCAAGCAGGTGTGATTACTGGTGTTTGATACCATACCAGGTTAGTGGATTGGCTATTCAGGCAGGGTGGAGTCACTGCGGTCGCTCTTCTCTATAAGAAGATAGTGATAATTGATTTGAGAAATCTGCTTTTTTCCTAAACGGGGAGGCTACCCAGTAACCTTAGTTCCTATATTTCAGCACTGGAGATTGTTCCTCAATAATCACTTAAAGATAATGGGCATGGCACTATCGACTTTCATCACAAATGAGACCTGAGTCTTTACCTCCTCAGCCCAAAGTCAAAGTATTTTTCTTTTCTTATTATAGCTACTTAGTGGGTGATGAGCTGTGGGTAGTCATGGAGTACTTGGCTGGCGGCTCCTTAACTGATGTGGTCACAGAAACCTGTATGGATGAAGGACAGATAGCAGCTGTCTGTAGAGAGGTAAGAAAAGAGAATATTTCTTGCTTGTGAGAACCATAAAATTTGTTAAAGCTTTCTTTCTGATTGTTCAGAATATTTCTAGCATCAAAATAACAATAATGTATTTTCTCTACTCAAAATACTAGAAAATGTATTTAAACTATAACTTCATATCATGTCCTTGCATCACCTTCGCCAGAGGCTTATTTATGTTAGTTGCTTTTCTGTGGCTCTTTAAGCTCTAACATGCTACTCAGGGGATACTTTATCTAAGCCCACACAGAGTAGTGCCAGGGAACATGGCCAATTGCTATGCTCACATGGGATTCCTTTTTGACTTATGAGAATTTTTACAAGATAAATGCTGTGTTCCTCATGTTCAATGAGTTCCATAGAATACAAACTGCATTATATTTCCATTTATTTTCCAGAAAGCTATTTTTTTAATTTTTAACACATATTTTGAGTCTGTGTGTGTGTATGTGTGTGGGGGTGCATGTGTGTGGGGTGTGTTTGTATATGTGGGGTGTGTGTGTATGTGTGTGGGGTGTGTGGGTATAAGTGTGAGGTGTGTGTGTATGTATGTGTGGGGTGTGTGTATATGAGTGTGGGGTGTGTGTGTAGTATATGGGAAGTGGGTGTGTGTGTGTATGGGTGTGGTGTGTGTGTGTGTGTGTGTGTGTGTGTATACTATCTGTGCATATGGAAATTAGAGAACAGCTTCTGGGACTCAGTTCTTTGCTTCCATCATGTGAGTCCTGGGATCTGAGCTCAGGTTATAAACCTCAGCAGTCAGTGTGACCCATCGCACAGGCTCTGAGAGGAATCTCAACACAGTTGTCCCTCACCCCACAAAGTAGCTGCTTTACAGTATCTCATGAATATTCCTTATAGTGAACCTGAGGATCTGTCATCTATAAGGAGAGATAAATATTTCTGCCTTTAGTTTCTCGCCACTTTGACGATGTTTTATTCCATTGTTTTGACCAATATTGTTTTTACAGCATACACTCTCCAATGGGGTCTAATTATCAAACTTTCCACAAAGTGAAATGAAAACTTGAAAACCAATGATAGTACAACCAAGCTAAATGATATTAGCTAATCTTTCATCTAGTAGTATATTCTACCTGAACCTGTATTTTGTATTTTTTAATATTACAAGACAAAAGCATTTCCAAACAAGTACCTTTAGTTACTTTAGAACTGGAAGCCATCCTCAAACCTGTCTATCAGAAATAGCCCAAGAAAATTATTTCAATTGCACATTTTTGTTTCCCATGCTAGATCTACTGAATCAAACTTCACCATGTACACTGAGGCTTATAGCATCACCTAGAAATCTAGACTAAAGCATGATTATGCTAACTGGTCAACTGGACTGTAACAATAACTAGTACTGATTGTTGCACTATCCACTTCATTATTTACTCTATAATGAGATACAAGAGCCCTCAAACACATAAAGCTAAGTATCATCACTGATGTAAATGGTAAGGCAGTTTGGAAAATAGTGTTAAAGCTTCATTTAACAACATCAAATCACAACCTTTCCAAAATTTTGCCTGGAAATGAGATAAAGAAAAAATCTTTGTGATATAATTAAAAAATATCCGTGATATAATTAGAACTGTTTTTTTTTTCTGATTTGATAGTGCCTCCAAGCTTTGGATTTCTTGCACTCAAACCAAGTGATCCATAGAGACATAAAGAGTGATAATATTCTCCTCGGGATGGATGGTTCTGTGAAATTGAGTAGGTATTTTGATTCAGATATTTAAGAAAATATCAGGGAATTTCTACTGTTCTACTGTCTACCTTGAGAAGATAATGTTTTCTGAAAGTGATTTACTTGAAAGTAGTTAGAGTTTAATTTGTATTAAAGAACTTGTCTGATAATCTGTTCCTATAGACTGTGACCAGATGTTTTTTGGAATTAATATTTCAGAATGTCTAGTAGTATCCAGAATGAACGGATAGCAAATAACTAACTAGAAAATGGAAAACTTCTGTAAATATATATGAAGGTATTAGGAGGGAATGATATGGGATTCTACTAAAACGAAATGGTATTCACATTTCTCAATTGATTCAGACCCTTTAAAATCAGTAGTAGCTGAGGGATCGGGTCATGATCAAGATGTGAGCAAAGCATTTGCAAATGCTCATTTTCACATCAAAGGAAGGTTTGACCACATGGGAAAATAAACTATTGAAAAAAATTATTTGGGCTCATTTTAATAGACTTTTCTTCTCTACAGCTGATTTTGGGTTCTGTGCTCAAATCACTCCTGAGCAAAGTAAACGAAGCACTATGGTGGGAACTCCCTACTGGATGGCACCTGAGGTGGTAACTCGAAAAGCTTATGGTCCGAAAGTTGATATCTGGTCTCTGGGGATCATGGCCATTGAAATGGTGGAAGGTGAACCTCCTTACCTTAATGAAAACCCACTCAGGGTAAGTCAGAAAAATTCATGTACTTCCTACCCCCCCAAAAAAGGGGGTAAGAAAAAATACCATTTAATGATTCCCCAAACTGGTCAGAACTCGACCTTTCTTGGAACAAGTAACACAGAGACACTGAGTTATGATGTATAAATTACTCTGAGCTTAAAGTGTTTTGTTCTCGGTCTCTCTAACAAAAGTCTTCAATATTATTTAATATACAGCTTCCTACTATAAAACTGTAGAAATTAATGAAAGAAAGGGTGTTTTATTATGTGCTCTAGTAAAGCGGTCTACCTAGGAAACCCTTGTTTCATAATTACCTTAACAAAGTAAAACAATACATTTCCAGAAGCAGTTATCATTTTTTAAGTTGAATTTTTTTCTTTGTTGTCAGTAATGATTCATTGAGCAAGAACAGCTTGGTTGACATTGAATGAGACAGAAATAGACATAGCTTCAGCCTGATGAAATCACAAACTTAATTAGAAGTTTGTCAAATAGAAGATGAACGGAAATTATTTGTGTTAGAGAACTCAGTTTTCTACTACATAATTGGAGGTTTGATCCTCAAATGGTTCACTTACCTCTGAAAAGAAAAAGTAAGTAAATAAAACCTTCCAACTCATATCCTAACCCCAATGGCTTTATTCAGATATGTGTAGTTGATCGTTGGGTAAAGTCAAATACAAAAGAAGCACTTGCTTAATGTAGATGTAAGTCGAAAGCTATTGGGTTATATATAACTTCACAGTAAACCAAAAGTCATATTTCATATGCATAAAGGGCATGAGATTGTTGCTAAATGAAAATAAGCACAAATTCAAATCTGTTCTTAAAACTCACACACAACAGTTCTAAATTCTGTGTCATTATTATGAAGAGTCTAATACTGTGTTTTATCCTTTGTACACAAAACCCATTGCCCTTAATCATCAGTTAAGTGTACTCTCAATATGTTTGCAAAATCTATATTCAAACCAAATACATGTGGCTTTCTATGTATGCCAAGAAATCTGTGAAGAAAATGTCTAATTGTTTTTGCAGTTGAAAATTTTGAAATTGAGAGTCATGTTGCCAATACAGAGGGAGAGGCCTCCTCTGATCCTCACTCCTTTTGATTCCACCCTGGCACTTGGCTGCTGCTCCGTACAACAGATATGAGTGATGCCTTCATGAATTCTATGGGCTGTTACGCTTGTCTCACAAAACAATCTGGAAGTGAGATATGTGCATTGATTAGCTGCCTGCAGGGCTGAGTGGAAAATGAGGGGCATTTTCCCACCACTTGTGGGTCAGCCCTCCATGTGTTTAGTCAAGTCCACCCCTGACCTGTGGGACAGCGCATCAGGATAACTACAAAGGTGTTTCTTTACAGTTTAACTACCTTCGCCGATTAAGAAACAGTGGTGAAATAACACATCAGGTCTGTTGTTTCTATGAATTTCCTCCCCCTAAGTCTTTGAACTTTAGATGCACTAGGTGGATTACAGATATTTTGCTTTCTGCCTTCTGCTGAGTAACTTACAACCTGCAGAATTTAAGGATTGAATATGGCTACGTAAGGCAACTGGTCTCAGTAATGCATTTATTGCTCTCTTCTGTTCCCTAGTCATAATTTATCTCTCTTTAGCTGGACTGCTAATTACTAGGAAAAGGAAACAAGTTTTAATCTCCATAGACATCTTCTAGCCTGAGATCTGAACTCATAATTAATAGCTCTTCTCTTAAAATCCATAGCCTTCTATCAAAACAAGTAATTGTAAATTAATAAACCACATAGTTCAGGAAGCCTCCATTAAGACTGTCACAAAAAGACCTGTCAGAAAGACCACCTTGTTGAATTGCACTGACAAGGATTGACTCTAACTTTGTGCCTTATTCTCTTTATGTGATTGGCCTCTGGTTAATTAGTCAGTCCATACTGAGCCAGCCTGATTTTGAAGCTCTTTTCTTCTAGACACCAGAAATACTTTCAAGCTTTATTGTAACTCTTCTGTCTTGACCTAGCTGGCCTTATTTGGGACTTAAAAAGTGTGTTCATTGAAGCCGTGGGAAGACCGCAGGCTGAAAGACACAGTGTGACACTATAGGAAGCCCACTTTTTCATCGATTCTGGGAACCAGACACAGTGTTGGGAACTAGAAAACCATGCAATTTTAGGAGAGGCAGGAAAGGGCATTCAAGTTTTTCTTGAAAATTATCCCAATCTACCACCAGTTCATCATTTGTAGACTTTGAAACAGGTGAAAGTAAAGGGAGGGAAAAGGAATTAAAATGATACTATAAAGAGTGGCATGCACTTGTGGGGGGCAAAAACACTCAGTTAAGTACTCAGGGCACTTAAGTATGTCCTGACTATGTAACTTAAAAGCTCTGGACATTTTGAAAAGTCCCTTAAAACCATTATAAACCTGTTTCCTTTCTGTGAATAGGCATAATATCCATCTTGCTGAATCTACATGAAACTTAGGTGAATGATATATGTAAATAATCTACCCTGTGCTTAGTTCATTGTAGAAAATGTATGTGTCAGTTCATGAACATGAACAAAAAAGAAAGGAAAGGGAGAGAAGATATTTAAAGTTATTTTTGCTCATTCATTTAATGGATTCACCGTGCCCACCTATTACCTGACTCCCATGGAGTGGAGGATTCTGTACAGTTTAATATAATTACCAGGAAAGGTCATATTAAACAGAACAGGTTCCAAGTGAAGTCTCAGGCTCTGCATTACAAAGTTGCTTGCATTTCACAGTGGCTGGTGTTTTTGTTATGCTTGATTCAATTGAGCAAATTGTCTGCAATACTGACTGCTAATATAGATTTGATACAAAAAATGACTACTGCTTTTTCCCAGTAATAAAAATATTGAAATTTTTAAAATGTAAATAAACTGACCTAATTTGCTCATGAAATTCTTTTAAAAGCTCAGAGAGTTATTAGCTGTACTGATGTGGTATTGGCGACTCTTCTAGAGACAGAGAGAAGACCGCCTTCTTATTGTCCTCCTCACTGTTCAGTGCCTTAAGTCTACACTTAATTTAATTGGCCTTGGACATGTTGTTCTGTCACCCATGGGCAATGTTATGCAGCCTCTAATAAATAAGTGCCTCATTCCTTCTGTCTTCCAAAGTAACTGGGGCTTAAAACAAATCCATCTTTCTCTGTGAATATGCACATCAAACACTGATCTTTTGTTGATACCACTGCCTTTTCTGCTAATGGATGATACATTTCTTTTTTTTTTTTTCTGATATGTGTATCTATCTTTTATCTTTTTTTTTCCATATATTGTTTTGTTTTATTTTTTCCATTCAAGAACATAATTAAAGATAAAAAAAAATTTTTTTTCCTTTCTTCCCCTTCTCCCGGTCCCCTCCCACTACCCCCCACCCCTCCTCCCTCCCCCTTCTTCCTTGAAAGAGGGCATGGTGCCCTGCCCTGTTGGAAGTCCAAGGCCCACCCCCATCCC
>PVIU01009622.1:0-75159 GCA_004026605.1 Ondatra zibethicus | reverse complement strand
TGCATAAATAATGTACTTCATTAGGACATTTTCATGCATGTCTGTCCAATTGTCAAGACCCAAATTCAGAACCAACAGATACTTCTGTCTCTCCAACGTTATGTCCTCAATTCATCAACAATTCATTTTTGTTTCAGAAACACATGAAGCATTTGACAACTTCCTGTTGTACTGCTGCCACACTCCATCTCTCATTTGACATCCTTATTATTTTGTTTCTGGTTCCTGGTCTCTTGTTTTCACATATGTATGAGTATGCGTGTGTCTTTTAAATTAATTAAGTAATTCTTTTGGTAGTAGCCAGAGAGACCTTTCCCAAAGCAAATCGGTTCTGGCCAAAAATCTCCCAGAAAGCCTCACAGAGAATATAGAACAATATTTGTATATGACCTAAGAAGCTCTGTGCAACCTGCTCTCCAGCTGTTTCTAAGGAATGTGCCTTGCCCATTCCATGAAGCCTTGCTGCCTTGTGGAGTATTTGTTCATGCATTGAGACCATTCTTGCCTTTGAGGTTTTGCATTTGTGATTTGCTGTGCCGGAAACACCATCCTCCTCAGGATGTGTGTGACTTTTTTCAATATTCAATTGTATTTTTCCCCCTGACCTTCCTAAATTGGTCAACTCTTGTCCCAACCCTTTCTGATCCACTTTTCTCCCGCCTATGGCATTGTTACTCACTCATGTTCTATTGTAAGCTTATCTATCACCGTTTTATTTCATGAGGAGTGCAAGTTTTGTGAACACAGAAACTTGGAATTGATCGTGAGCCATGTAGTTACTGAGCAGAGAAACATGTTTTACGTGCCTTGTCCGGGAGTCCCTTCTGCAGATATCAGAATACTATGACACAGAAGAGATGACTTAATTTCTAAAAAAAGGAAGAGTTGGCTACAAATTCTCAAGAGATTACACAATCTAAAGGGAAAGAAAAAAGAGCCTGGAGAACATAGCTGCTACTTTGACAGCATTCACACGAGGTTATCTGAGGTTATCCAAGGGTTTCTCAGCACCATATACTTTTTTGTACTAAGGGGAAGACAGCCATAGAACTTGTACACTTTGAGAAATTTCCTTCAAACCCTTGCTCAACTGATAGGCTAAAATTTAGAAATATAATTACAGTTATTTATTCAAGGTTTGTTCAGTATTAACAAAAAGCAAATAGCAAACAGTGTCACCTGAGAAACTCTAAGCACAAACAATGTGAATCAAACCCCTGCCAAGTCTAAACCCTAAATGCATGGCAGAGGCTACAGCTTAAATCTACAGAGTATGTGCATGCCTGCTGCAGTCAACTAGGAAAGTCTTTTGGATCTATCAGTGACCCGTAAACCAGCATCATCCACTTGCAGGGTTACAAAAGAAGATTGAAGCCTGGTGCATCTGTCCTTCAGAGGCATGCGCTTGGCGCTAACACAAAAACTCTTCCAGGTGTTCAGTGGGTTTATATGGCCTTGAGGAAGAGACCAGTAGAAGATCCATCAGCTGGTTCTCCTAAAACAACAGCTACGCTGTTGTATTTATAGACTCAGTGCTCTGATTAATTGAGTTTTATCGAGTGAGTGACAGGTAAAGTATAAAAGGTTACTAAATAAATGAGCTAGCTTATATTTCTGAAGGATGTTTTCTTGTGAGCCATTAAATTAATCAGTTGAGTAAGTCGATTTTACCACAATCCAATTTAAGAGATTTAAATTGTCATGTGAGCACAATTGTTTTTACCTCACTTAACAAAAACAAAACTAAGCCAGGAAGCATTATGAAGATTTGCTACAAGGCATGCCTGTCTATTTGGAGATTTTTCCATTATCACACTAGACATTGCTATTTAAGTAGCCATAACTTCAATTGGTAGGAAGTTACTCTTTCGGGCTTAACTATGAAAGATTTACTCAAGTGTACCCATAAGAAATGACCTCATTAATTATGATCATTTCTACTTGAATCTCTAGGTGGCTTCATGTTACTGCTGAGTAGTACAGAATACACACCGCAGGCACCTGATGAAGCAGATCCTTCTCTGGTATCATAAAATCAACATTTGGTTTTATATAAATGTATAATTTCTGCCTGGGCCTAATTTAAGAGTTTAGCAGACGAAATTATGTTTTATCATCTGTCCCAAAAGCTAAAAACGGAAAGCAAAGATGCACTTCTAAGCTTAACAATTTCAACTGTTTATATGGGAAAACATGCCTTCTACCCAGAAGACATATGGCCAAATGTAGTTGTTAAAAATCTGTGTCCTACCTCTCGGATTGCTGTACAAAACTCACTCTGAAGCACCTTTTTGAGAGACTGTAGCTTGTGCACAGGTACTTCTCCGGATTCTTGAAGCTTTTCCAGTAGTTCAATTGCTCTTGCAACATCTGAGTGGGGAAAAGAAACAATTAACATGGAGACAGAGAACAAATCATCACATCAGCAAAATGCCATCACTTCAAGTGAGTGATGACGTTGTCCCAGTTGATAATCAGGTGGAATTAATTGTAAAATCAGAACCTATAGCTTGGAGCTTATTGGCTTCATAGGCCACTTTAACCTGTCAAAATGTTAAGTTTTTGTTTATATATTTGATGGCAATTCTTAGCATTAAGTGCATTACGTATTCTGAACTCAATATCTTTCTAACATAGCTTTTTAAATACTGTGTGCCCACCACAATTTTTTTTGAGTTTGTTACTTCTTTTTTGTAAGACATTTATCACAGATGCAATGCTGCACTTATTAGCATGATGATTTGGCTGTGCAGCTCCTGTCTTTGTCTATAAACTCTCTGAGGAAGAACCTTTACTAGTTTACCAAGGTTCCCACAGTCTGGTATGATGTTAATCATTTGTATTTGATGGATAAAATTATTTGACCAACTTTCTCCATTTCACCCCTCTTCACTGCTGCATTGCCCTGGGTCCTCATTATCTGTTTTCTGCACAACTGAAGTAGCTTATTCTCCAGCGTCTTTGCTTGTTCTACAACTTTACCTTCTCAAAACAGAAATCTGATCATAGCCTCATCTGCCAGCTTTTAGAACAGTATCAAGAGAGTTTTCAAATATTAATGTCAAAGGTTAATGTATCAAGACTTATGTTATCTTTTATAGCCAGCAAATCTTAAATTCCTGAATTATTTCACATTGCCGAGAGAAAATAATGTAATGAAAGCCCATTTAAAATTATTTATAGTGATTCCTTCCCACACAGTTGCTGTAGTCGTCATCCCACCGAAAAGTAACTTAGGAATTAAACAGTAGGATATTAAGCTTTCAAATCCTAGGCAACTAGCTACAGAAAATATTACATATCACTGCAGTAAGATTACAAATCCATTCATCCACCTATCTATGCATCGATCAATTAAAATTTCTGTGATATATAATACAAAGCTTATCAAGAAAATATATTTCCTTTCAGTATTCGTGGAATTCACCATCAAACAAGAAAAAAATTCTTCAACAGCACAGTTCCCTATGGGAAAAATTGTTATGCTTCTGAATTTGGGCAAACTTAGCATGGGTGTGTGTATCTAACTGAAGCAAATTGCCAGGGAGGGATTTTAGAATCTCCCCCTGAAGCAGTTATTTTGATTGCCAATTGTAGCCCAAAGTAAAACAAATCATGAAATCAATGTGACACTGTCAGTTTCCAAAGTCTGTCTTTTAGAACACAAACTGAAAGACGGCACAGTCAATTGAACAACACCAGGCACATCTACAGTCAATAAAATACCAGGGGAGATGGTATGCATTTCCAGCACATAAAATACTCTACCCAGATACCCCATGGGCACAGAGAACTCCGTATGTTTAAAGCTGAGCTCATTATTATTTTTTCCTTGAAACCAGCTCTTCTTTTCCTGCCTTGCATATTTCCATTAATAGGACCCCAAGCAGCCTGACTCCCAGGCTGGACTGCAGCAGCAACCTTCACACTCACCCCCTCAGGCAGTTAGTCAGCAAGTACTATGGATCCTCTCTACAAAGCACCTTCTGAATGGCGTTCTCCACTTCATTATTTCAGGGACGCCTTCGGCATTTCTCACCAGTGGTCCAGAAACATACCCTGACTGATCTCCTTTCAGTTATTCCCTTCATGTACAGACCACCCACTGCACAGCTTCTAGGGTAACTCTCCTGGATGACAAATCTAGGTCTTAGCCCCTTGCACGTAAAACTTCACTGACATCCTGTTACCTGCTGGATAAAGTGCAGGTCATTTGGGGGTTTATCGAAGGCTTTAGGAATCAAATTCCTTTTCTGCATTAGTAAAGCTTGCCACCCCCAGGCTGTATCTTGGAAATCCATTTTTCCCTTTCTAAAACAAGTAACAGAATGTCACACTGTCATAGCACATTTCCTGTCCATTGGCGTACAATCCATTCATTCTTTTTAAATGCTGTCTTTTTCTGTATGTGAACAGAGACAAGTGACAGAGGAGAGAGTTTCTTCTCTTGTTTTGCGGGCATGTGTTGTCTAAGGGTCCCAAACATGGGGGAGAACATGTATGGCAAAGGCATATTTTATCCTGTGGGTGGCTGGACAAGAGTAACACTAAAAAAACTCCTAGGTTGGTAGTGAAAACAGGAAAAGGGCGAGGAATATTTTAGGCAAACAGGATCCATGAAGATGGAGGGTTTAATTAAGGGAGTGGGTCAGTTAAGGAACTGAAAGGAGCTCAGTGTGCTTAAAGTTGAAACAAGAGGGAATGTACCAAGAAACGGAGTAGTGAGAAGGTGTCTTGTGGAGGATATTTTGGTGCTTGTAGGGGAGACTTAGTTCAAAAAACAATAGGATGTCTTTACTGATCCCTGTGTTCCTTTTAGTACTCCTTGTTCACTCATCTGTTACACTAGTTCTTACTATCACTCTGTCTCAGTTTGCACACCTGTCTTCCTCCTTTATCCTTGCACATTTAGACATTTCTCACTTACGTGTTCCCATGTTTGTGTGGTATATGTACATGTTTATACGTGCATCCATGTGTGTGCTGGTGTGCAGGAGTATAAGGTGGCTGGCCCCATTGGTCTGCAGTCTCAGGAAACAGAGAGATTCGTGTTAGTGTTCAGCTTTCTCCCTTCTTTTTATTCAACCTAGGACCCTTCCACTGATGGTTCCAATCACATGCAGAAGGTGTTTTCTTTCTTAATTTGAAATCTTCTGGAAATAATACCCTCAGACACAGCCAGACATATTTCTATGATGATTCTAGATTGAGTCAAGTTGAGAGTGAAGATTAACCATCACAGCTGTATACTATAATCATCCAGGGGGCTTTCAAAACACAGGTGCCTGGTGCAATCACATGCACGGGATTACAGTGTGGCTGGCTCTGCATGGTATCTGGACATGAGGCTCAAATGCATCCAGGGTAGATACATCAAGATGATCTAGTGAACATGATGGTTTTAAAGTCCCTCTGAGATTATATTGTACAGCTAGGACTGTTAAAAATCTGCCACAGATTAAATGGCTCTAAATATAATTGTTTCTGAGACCACTAAGAGAGCTGACTGAGATGCAGGCTCCTAGCCCTCATCCTCACTTGAGAGATGTTGATAGAGAGGGTGAGAAAATAAGGGTGGAGTATCTTATATATAAAAAGTGCTCAAAGTGACTTTGTAAATAATGGTTCATTCTTTCCTAAGTAATACATTAGAACAAAGTGAACTTAGTTTATTTCATCCCTAACAACCCTAAAAGCCTTGCATTCTATTATTTTTTGAGATAGCATATAAAAATGATGCTAAATTGGGTTCTTCAAGGTCTCTCAGAATTACTGATAAAAGCCCAGGGTTTAAAGTGATAGCGTTGAGCACCACTTTGTTTTAGTACCGTAAAAATTGACTTGTGAATCCTGACCCATGAACTCCAAATCTCTGAGTAGTATCCACTCTCCTTGTTTGTAAGTTTCCAGGTAGCTTCTATGGCAATGCAGGCATGAGAAAAATACTGTTCAATAAGATTTCTGAAGGCAACTAGACACACTTTGAGTATGGCTTACTGAATGTTAAGTTGGTTCTGTTATATTGCAGCATTAAGTCTTTCCCAGTCCTTACATTGGGTACCTGGGTGAAGACAGAACATTTTCAAGGAGATTTTTTTTGTTAATTTTTGACAGAATCACAAAACATTTGCGTCTGCCCCATTAACTAAGGGTAGGAGGCCCCAGAAGAACAATTGTAGATTGTGGAAGTTCTGGGATAAAGAGAGACTGACATCTGTTGGCTGCATAGGCTTGGGGATCATAACCAGCCTGCCTTCTATGTCTATCTGAGCAGCTTAGAGAATCTAGGCAGAAATGGCTACTGGGCCTTGAGCCTTCTTGCTGATATCAGTACACTTGAGTCCTGCAGTATGAATTCAGGGAGACATAGAAGGTGATAAAAGATAAAGAGCTTCTAAGAACCAAACATGGAAAACATTGGGCCCTCCGTTGCAAACCAAGCTGGTGCTACTGATAAGCGGACATGAGACCTGGACCTGTACACAGTATCCTGATTTTGTACCAAAAAAAAAAAAAAAAAAAAAAAAGACCTTCAAGATCAGGATCCTGGAAGGAAGATAAAGAAGCTTTGAGTCCTCCCAATAGTTAAAACTACTGCAATGAAGAATGTAGCTTATTTATTAGAGTCTCTTATAGTTCTTGCTGAGCACACCCCTGTATTTATTTCATGAGACCTAAATCGATTACTGACATAAAACCTTGAATCTACTAGTGTATCTTCTATTAGGATAGAAACTGGATAAGGTCTGAAAAGACTGCTAAAACAGCTACCGGGAAAAGAAGATGACCAAATAGTATTTCTTCCTGAAACCTCCACTTTATCGACTCTTAATATTGCCATGCCACCATGAAAAGAGGACACCTGGGAATCACACTTGTATACCCCATCCACCTTATATCTTCAGCTCTATTCACCCTCCTCTTAAAGGCAATGACACACTTTAATAGAACATCTGCAATTTGCGAATCTTAGTCCATTTGCAGATGGTTTAGGAGACTGCTGCAGACTGGATAATTTATGAAGAACAACTTATTTCTCATAGTGATTCTAGAGGCAGAGAAGTTCAAGATCAAAGAGCTGCAATCTGGTTAGGGTTTTCTTGCTGTATCATAATACAGCAGCGGCTATCATGTGGGAAGCAAACAAGACAGAGCTAGCTTCTAGAAGAGAGCCACTCCCGAGACAACTAGACCACGTCTACAACAATGGCAAACACTGATAATCATTCTACCCACAAAGGATGCGTCTAATGACCCATCCCTCTCAAAATGTCCCAGTTGTTATCATTGTCGCAATGGCAATTAAATTTCAATATTGATTTTATAAGACTATTCAAACCATAGCATCTGTCTGTGTCTCCCTCCCATTTAGGTTCTTCTGATGTACCTAATGCATTTTTTCCATCTCAAGAACTTCAAAAGCCTGAATTCACGCCAGCAACAACCCTGAAATTTAAAGTTCAAACTTTCATCTAAATCAGATATGGCTGGCATGCAATTCATGATTGAGAAAATTCTCTTTATTGGTGGTGAGACGTACGAACTAAAAATGTAATCTACTTTCAAAATACTGTGATAAGACTGGCGTTAAATAGACACGAGAACTCCAAAACAGAGAAATAGGGAAAACAGATTAGACTGCTAGTTAATTTTATATTTATCACAAATTACAAATAAGTCTCAAATGTAATAATAAAAACACATTAAATTCTGTATTTTCCCATGGGAAGTAGAAAAAGACAGATCTCCTGAGTAAATTTGGAGCATGGGAAGCATGGGAGAGGGCAGAATGATAGGGAAGAGGAAGGCAGGGGAGAGGAGAAAA
Source organism: Ondatra zibethicus (assembly GCA_004026605.1). NCBI lineage: Eukaryota > Metazoa > Chordata > Mammalia > Rodentia > Cricetidae > Ondatra > Ondatra zibethicus. Next base: position 67,334 of record PVIU01009622.1, on the reverse strand, counting down.
ATGTATAGCGTAGTAAAATAAAAAAAAAATTCTGTATTTTTCATGGTGGACAGAGAAGTATAGAAATTAGAATATTGTGTCTATGGGTTTAAACTTTCCTTGATTCTCCCATTGTCCTGTTGACCAGTATTTGGCTCCTTCCTACCCATATTAATCTCTTTAGCAAATGGTTGCATGGCCATCCCATTTGCATTCTTTCCCAAACAAAATTCTTTCCTTTACACATATAAATTTCAAAGTGGACAATTCTTTTTTTCTGACTTCCGATTTCCTTTTAATTCTGTCTTCCATCTTAAGTGACTTATCTGCTATCTCGCAATGCATACAGTTAAAAGTAGCCATGCAGCTGCCTGACTGCTGCTTGGATGGCTTTTTCCCTGCTAGATATTTTAGTCCATAACGCTAAAGTTCTACTTTCCATAAAGCTTCAGCACATGGGCGTAATTCCAGCAACTTCTTTGCTGCTGTTTAAGAAGAACGGCCTTTGCTTGAGTCTCCAGCATCTTATTTCTCATTTTGATCTCAGACCTCATGGTCTTTACTGTTTGTATTTCCATCAACAGTCTTACCATGACCACAGTAAATAATTCTGAGAAGTTATAAATTTTCTCTATTTTTTTCTGCTTCTGATCTCTCATTAAAAACACCCTTTGTACTTTGTTCACAAGAACACAGCCTGTTGCTAACCTCTTACAAATGCTCTTAGACTCTCTGCTTGAGTACCACTTTTAAAATCTGTTCTTCCTTTTCTGAAAGGGGCTGTTGCAATAGCTCCTCATCTGGATACCAATCCATGGCTGTCTGTTCTCTGTGGCAATAACAGAAACTCATGGAGTGGGCCACTTATAAAGAAAATAAATCTATTTTTCACAGACCGAAAAGCTGGTGAGTCCATAAGCATGGTGCAGATAACAAGGAACATTGTGTGCATTATAACATAGAAGGAGGACAAGCAAGCAACACAAGTCAGAATTCATTCTTAGAGTAGAGTTGTTGAGAATACATAGCTCAGTCTCTGATTAATGGCATAGATCCATCATAAGCATGGCCCCTGCTTATCTAATCACCTCTCAAGGCTTTTACTGATTAACATTACGACTGCAATTCATTCAGCAACAATATGCTGGGGGGGGCACTAAAACTACAGTATAAAAGCCATTATATGTTAGCATCTTTGAAACTTTTAACCCATGTTACTTTCACAGATACTTGTAAGTGGCATAAATATCTATGTTGTCATCAAGATTATGGAGGGTTTCAGTAACTCACTAGCAAATGGGAAATTTAGTTTGGAATCTGGTTCTGAGCTACACTAAACCCCATGCTTTTAATGCCCATTTCTGTTGTGACTTGACTTTTAGCAGCTTTTCTTCTTTGACATTCAGCACTTTGACAATGGCTCTGGGCTCTGCAGGTTTTCTTGGTCAGACCCTGAGCTCTTAATTTTTCCTCTTTCAAGAAAGATTAACCCTTATGCATTTGCTAGTGTACCTCTCTCAGGTGGTAGCTATTGATCAACAGGATTGCCTAGAGAGCTTTCAAATGACCGAATAGGATGGTTATTAGGCTAGGCAGTCCACTGGAATTACCTGAGAGTGCTGAGAAAATCACAGAGGCCCGGCTCCTACTCACCTATATTTCTGATTTCATTGATCTTGTGTGTGACCTGGGCATCAGAGTCTTCAGAGTTTCCCAGCTACAGTAATGTAAAATTATATTAAGACTCACTGGCTCAGGAGCTCAATGTATCCTTGTTATTTTAATTACAGTTAAACTCATTCTATAATAGAGAATACACAAATACAGAGAATAAAACTTGTTCTCTTAGGGAAACAGCTGGTCATGAAAGAATAGAAATTTGAATCAAGCAACAGGGTTCTAAAATCTGGGCTACATTTGAAATGTGGCTTTGTAGCCAACATCTAGCCAGATGTTTGTATCCAGAGGTTCTACTCTGGTATAATTAAACATAGATACAAAATAGAGTTAGGTTTAATGAATGTGTCCCAAATTTATGCAAATCTGTCATTATTCTATAAATATTAGAATATAACAATGTTTTGTAGGGCTATTTTATTTATAAGTTAAGTATAATGAGTAACCTTGAGATGATTTAAAGTACACATGAAGAGATTCTTATATTATTTTCAAACACTCCTCCCTGTGGCTTAAATATATGAATTATCTGGTCCAAAGCTAAATAACCAATCAATGGGAAAGGTAGGCTTAAAAGATACCAGAATTTAGTTCTGTTGCCCATACATTATTTAGTCCTCTAACATGATACTTAAAATGGATTGGAAAGATACAGACAAGTTTCACACAAAGCATTGTTTAAATATGATAATACACAACATCATAAGCCAGAGCAAATATTCCTAAGACTGTCTCAGAACGTATCTGTTCATAGTAATAACGTTGAGTTATAGAAGAAAATGGTCAAGACTCTATTGATGACTGATAATAGTAATAGGAGAGATTTTGGAAACACTTCATTAAAAATATTGGAATTCTGAAAGCAAATTAGCAGTATCAACAAAATTGTAGAGTTTAAGAGATGGTGGAACTCAAGTGGCACAAGCCTCCAGGGATCTGGAACACTCATCGAGTCACCTTTCCATCCTTCATGATGACCTTTGACTAATTTGATTGGCATATGGAGTTTGGGTTGTAATCCATCCAAAGTTGGAACTTGGTCATTTAAAGCTACTACCTACTAGGACAGCAAAAATGTATTAAATACTGTGACAGAGAATATGAAGTATCTGCTCCAAAGTCACTTATCCCTTGCCACCATCCACTACAGAAAGCAGAAAATAAACACATTTCTCCTTCCAGAATCTATTTTAGTTTGAGCAAGTTGTTACGAGTACAAAGTCCAAAAAGGGTGTTTGAAATGGACACACCACCCATGTATGCTGTCAGAAGTTTGATCTTCACTTCTTTCTTCTTTCCCATTTCTCTTGATAGCCAACTGGTTAAGGCACCTAGAGTTGAAGCAACCATTGTGTGATCCTGAGGATGGCTCTCAGATCCTAAGGATAGGCCCTAAGGCACCCTAACACTTGATGTCTTTACCCAGATGTTGTATCCCTGACAGTCTTATCTTATGATTCTTTTCTATTAGAAAAAAATATGCTTTACTATTTATTCCTTTGTGGTTTAAAGTCAAAAGCAAGCTACCCAGTACAGAAGAACTTGACCTCAGCACACTGTTCTAAATTGCAGGGCTGAGATTATTGAGAATAGTTACATCATATACAGTGGTCCCTTTGATTAAGATAGTCATGGAAAGGAAGCCTCTTTAGGAAAATATTATTTGTATTTGATTGTTTATATTCAGGGCAATGTGACTATCCAAAAGAAGAGGCCCCCAAAAGGAACAATATAAGTAAAGGTCCTTAAGTGACATGAGCAAAGCATACACGCTAGAAAGTTAGTGTCTTACTGGCTTTTGGTTGGTGTGATAGACCACTGACCAGAACTGGCGTGAGGGAGGAAAAGGTTTATGACAGCTTCCAGCAATGCTCCGTTATTGAGGAAGCCAAGGCAGGGAACTGAAGCAGAGGTCATGGATGAATCCTACTTGTTTGTTCCCCATGGGTTGTCCATCCTGCGTTTTATACCACCAAAGACCTCTTGACCAGGATTGGCACCACTCACAGTGAGATGGGCCCTTCCATATCGACCATTAATAAAGGAAATGCCTCACAGACATGCCCGCAGGAGAATCTGATGTAACAACTCCTCAGTGGAGAGTCCTTCTTCCCAGATATGTCTCCATGTGTGTCACGCTTACAAAAACTAGCCAGCACAGTCAGGCAAAGCCCGCACCAGTAGAAATTTGCAATGGAGGCAAAGACCAGTGTCAACAGTTGTGTGGGGGTTGATGATTAATGACTAACTCTCTAGAACAAACACTCAAAAACCCCAAACAGTTCACTTCTAGCACTCAGTGATTTCTGTTGTGTAAATTCTCCTATCACGTCCTACTCGAAGCTCCTGATACGGTATCACTGTCTTGCAAAAATGATAAATATTTAATTATGGTTCTCCCAAGTCAGGGAGCAGTAGAATTGGATAAGGCTAAAAGTCTGAGAAAGAAACAAGCGCTCAGGTTTTGTTCAAAGATTTCCTAAGTGGGTCTTGTGGTTTCTGCTGTATAATTTCTAGGTAGAGTTCTTAGAGACCATTTGATCAAACAAGAAGACAATCTGATTCAAACTTCACAAACATTCCCATGGATGCTAGCTGCAGGATTAGTGATAGTGGACCAAGGGAGCAATAAGACACTACTTATTAGGAAGATGGGTATTCCAGCAGCCTTGCCAAAATAGAAAAAGCTTTGTTGAACAGGTGGCAGTGAGGACAGGAAGACATGGAGCTTAAACACAGCTACCTCAATTTTATGGAAAGAATCAGTGTCCCGGTGTTTGCTATAGCTGTCTGATAAGGTCTCTTGCTAGGAAAAAAGATGTATTAGTTGATAGTAAAATACTGTCTCAGTGTTACCTCGATTATTTTGTACCTTTGGATATCTGAATATATCAATTATTCTGGATATGTGGCTATCTGGAGATATCTTAATTATTCTGGATAGGCAGATGGTGTCAACAAATTTTGTGAAGTCTCAAGAAGGGAAAGCTAGAAGAATTGTGCAATCTAAATTGTTTTTAATATAGAGGATATCAAGGTGATATGTTCTCGTTAACCTCTTTGTGGTCATAGAAGTTCCTTCAAGTCAGTAAGGGGTTATATAAAGTATTTCATCACTTCATCAATCAGTTGATGGATGCAATTAAAATCTTAAAACCAAAAAAGTCCAAAAGTTATAACTTGGTAGTACTCACTGTATATAGTTATTGTGAGATCTTAATGAGAATGCAAGCATATTGAACTTTTAGTAGAAGTTCCTGGAATACATCTACATTTGAAATATGCTTCTTATTTTCTCATTATCTTGAGTTACTGTGAGCCTTCACTTCCTGTTTTATTTCTGGCAATGAAATGTAAAATTATAGAATGGAGTTCTTAGAATTGGAAGTCCTTTCGATGGAGTGACTAGGTATCTTGTTTTAACAGACATAGCCCATGCTTGACCAACAAAAGTTTGAATGTAACCACTAAACACAACTATATCTACCCCTAAATTATTATTCACTATAAGGTTATTTATTGGAAAATTGACTATTAAGAATACATTCTAAGAAAAGCATAAGGAACACTGGCTGATTGCCTTTTTAATATATACAAAAGCTGTGTCTAAAGTGATCTAGCTGAGCACGTGTAACAACATGAAAAAAAATCAGTGGTCAACAGAGCTTTGCACTTCCACTGTGGTATAAAAGGAAATCCTGCCAATTGGCAAGTTAATGAGAAATAACAAATAGTGTGTTATCCTCATTTGATACTGTCTCTGCTTTGATTTGCCAACAACTTTCTATGTTTCTTAAATGCAGACTAATTTGTTCACCTCTGGAAGAAGTGGCTCAAATTAAACGAAAATATTCCCTCATTTCGTGGTTGCAAATATTACATTTCATTCTTATTGTCAAACACTGGGTGATCTCTTCTACACGGGGTTTGGCTCGGTACCAAGCTTCATCGCACATAGAAAGTTTGACAACATTGAACATTTAAATCATGAATTTATATAATGACAAACCCTGGCTGGAGCTGCTCAAAAGTGTTTGCCAAACCCACCGCATCCAAGGGAACAAATTATGTTACAAAATGAAAAGCTGGAGTTGCTAAGAGATCTTCTGCAATGGAAGGTATCTATTTCATTTGAAAGTGATTACTTTCCACAATAAACAAATCTTTAGGTATACAAAGCTTAAAATACAGCCTTCTTTGTTAAACAATTGCAGTTATGTAGTCAGAATGAGTAATGAGTAATGTGTTCCTGCTTTTTCTAGGAACTATATTCAGCATTTTGTTCTCCCTCCCCCTAATTTTTACCTACTTAACAAAAATCATCTAGCTTTCTTTCTCAAGAAGCTAAAGTTGAAACTCGATTGGCTTACCATCACCTGAGGACCCAGAAATTCAAGTATCCCCCTCTCTCCTGCATGTATTTTCCTTTCTTATTTTATATTCCATATCTGTCCTTTTCTACTGTATTTCTCTCCTCACCTTTCTAGTTAATCTTGCATCTAAGTCTTCACATGATTGCAGCCCTTCACTATGTAGTCAGTCTTATTCTTAATCAGAGGGAAATCAGTTTATTTCAATGTTCTGTTTTCTGAACTTGACGGCATCCATACAAATGAATACCTGATGATGGCATTTTCACAGTTTGGGGACTGATTTGGACAAAAGCTAACTTGTCTTCACATGTCAGAAATAAGTTGAACAAATTACTGTTCTTTTTTTATGCCCAACATTATAATACCTGTTGTGTTTCTTTTCTTTTTCAGTTTTCACGTATGTGTCGGCATGGGTATTCATGTTTATACATATTTGGATGTGTGTGCGAGGGTGCACATGTAATGGATACACATGCATGTAGACTCCCTAGGTTGGTGTTGGCCTTCATCCTTCATAGCTTTTGCCTTATAAGGCAAGGTCACTCAATCAAACCCAGAGCTGCCAGATTTGGCAAGACTCACTAGTTGCTATGGGGCAGCCTCTATCTCCACCTTCCAAAGCTGGGATTACAGGAGACAGCGACACTCACCTGACATTTACTGGTTTCTGGGGATCCAAACTCAGGTTCTGATGCATGCACAGAAAGCATTTTAAGCATGTTAGTCACTTCCCTATCCCCAGAACACCAGAACACTTTTTTTTCTTCATATTATATAAAAACTTTTGCTCATTAGCAGTGACATTGTGTCAAGTTACATTTGCCAAGATTTAGATTACAAAATGTAAATTCTGAATAAAATAAGTTTTAAGGAACTGGAATCTGTCTTCCATTAATGATCAAATTTCACCTACAAATGAGAGCGTCAATGAGTTTGGCCAGAAGGTAAACCACACTTCATTTTAGCATTCATGGAAACACCTAGGAAATTCAGTTTTCTAAGCTCTGTCAGCCATGAATCAGAACTGCATAGTCCAAAGGACAACATTTTGTAAACAGATGTTTTTGTTTGGAAGTTTCTAGTATAATCTCGAAAATTTACTTACAGAATGAATACAATGTGGATATATCTACTAGTTAAGCCCACTGTGCAGCTATGCGGGAAAATTTCAAAACAACATGTGGACACTAATAGTATGGGAGCACAGCAGCACGCAACCAGCTTTCTTGACTGTCTGTCTACACTGTTCCTTATTTTCAGGTCCTGTATGATGTCAGCTGTTTTTACGCGGAACAAAAACAACAGCCACACTTTCCACAGGGCATAAGTGATCTGTGCATTTTACTTTTAAAGTTTAAGCAACATCTATGTATGTTACCTTTTCTTCTACAGCTGACCTAACCAAAGACCTCTTGGGAACAAAACAGCTTACTTGCTGACATCTTAAGATACTAGGCTCAAAGATAAATCAGTTGTGTTATTTTCAAAAGTTAGCAAACACACAGCTAGATACTTTGTATCGTACAGTGATTCTACCTGAGCATGCAGCAAAAATGGTATGTGTGTGTGTGTGCGCTCGCGCATTGTATGTGTAGCTATTGGTAAATTCCAATTTCCCTTTCACTGAGCTGCAGAAACTGGAAGAGAAACATGATCATGAATTTGCTAGAGAGATAAGCAATGAAATTGGGTGTTTTCTAAAAGGTTGTTATAAAAAATTGAAAAATTCTACTATTTTGTCCTCAGCTCTATCCGATATTCGAAAATGGATGAATATTTTTATCTAAACTGACAGTCTGATATATTTTTCGGCTATCAAGCTACTTAATAATACGTTTCCTCTTTCACCTTCTCACTACTCTATCATAACGTCTTCTGATCTTTTAGCTACTTTGGGAATTGTGTAGTTGGGTTAATATGGTGCCCTCTACATCTTTAAATGATGATTAGAGAACAAAGCAAAGCAGGGTGGTTTCCACAGTAACAGTGAGTAGTTTAAGCATCTTGCTGAGCACTTGGTTATCACCAAACAGCATCAGCATAAAAAAGCAAGGTTTTAAACTTCTAAGTAAAACTATCACAATGAGACTTTTTGTCATTATTCTAGATTCCCTGGAGCTACTTCCTCAGACTTTCTATTGATGTTTCTCTTGCAAATCAAACATTAGGAAGAGAGAAAGAAGAGAAGCAATTACTTTGGAATCTTTCACATTTGGATAACAAATAACTAATGAACTGGTATTTAACCGTGAGCATAGTTTTGTGAAACATTAAATAAATTGTTAACAGTATAAAAATTCACAGGAGTACTTTAAGTACTTTGTTTTCTAATTATAATATAAACTAACATCTGGGAGTTTTACAGAGTAAATATGAAGCCCAACCTTATGCTCAAGATATTTCTCTAGATTCACATCTTTCTTTTGCCTATGTTGTCATCACAATCACCAATCACTTTTTTTTTAAGTAAAGGCTTATAGTATAATTTAAAATAATTTAATTGGATAATTTTAGCTTCACATTAAAGTGCATTTAATATTATTTATTTATCCATTTATTTATTTTTTCTTCTAGTACTTTCATATGCTAGGTAAGTACCTTCCCTAAACTCTATTTTTAGTCTATTTATTCTTACTGTTTTAATGCTTTGTTTTTATTGTATGTGTATGAGTGTTTTGACTGTATATATATGTGTGTGTGTGTGTATGTATATGTACACACATATTTTATCACAAGTGTGTAATGTTAGTGGAGGCCAGAGAGGGTGACAGATTTCCTGGAACTGGAGTTATAGACTGTTGTGAGACGTCATGTGGATGCTGGGAACTGAACCCACGTTCTCTGTAAAAGCATCAAGTGGTCTTAGTCACTGAGTCATCTCTCCAGTTCCTTTATTCTTACTATTCATGTGTGTGCATGTTTGTGTGTGTATTGCATGTATATGGCATATGTATGTGTGAACCCACACTATACACTCCTGTATGGAAGTAGAGTGCCAGAGAGATTAGGTGTCTCTATTTCTTGCTTTGTGTCTTAGTACTTTGAGTCAATGTTGCTCACTGAACCAGGAGCTTGCCATTTTAGTTAGGAGAGCTGCCAGAGAGTTTGCAGAATCTACTCATCTGCTTCCCCAGTGCCAGGGTTATAGTCACATGTAGCCATGACCAGCTTTTGTTTTCTCATGTGAATGCTGGAGATTCAAACACTTACCTAGCTATTGGTGCTGTAGGAAATCCTACAGCCAGTAGCCTTTAAGTTACCTGTCCATTGGGGCGTGGCCTCTTATACTATTTATATCATGTAAATTGTGTGTCCGCCTCTTTTTCGGCTGCGGGATTTGGTTGCTGTTCTCCATTCCAGCAGAGGATATTGATTTGTGAGTCTACCCCTAAATAAATAACCATCTATTATTCTCAGTTCTGAGCTAGTGTGAGATTTCTTTTAAGCATCCTTCTTCATCTGGCACCCAACATGGGTAAATGGTTAAAAAAGGGGGTAGGGTAAAGTCTTTAAAGAGACAAAGTACAGATGGTCATAGATAATAAAATATATATTAAAAAGTAATAGAGTATAAACAAGCCATGTAAGGATAAAATACACACAGAGGGTCTAGATTATGTATATTATTGTGGTTTCCTTAAATTTTTTGACTGTGAAGGAGCTAAGTACAGAGAGACATTTCATTGTATGGGCTGCTAAGCTAAACCAGCATGTGTATTATAAAGGCATCTTGACTTCAAAATTTGAGTCTAAGGATATGTTGCTTTAAAAAATAGGTTCTTCTTTTGTTTCCACAGAAGATGAAAACCTGTGGATTGCTTCCAGACCAATATTGTTTGATGGACCAAGACCTCCTGAAAGGTTGCCTTGAACACCCCTCAAAAATACGCCCCTCAAAAAATTACTTCGCCTAACTGCTGGCTGAGATAAACCTAGCACACAGGTTTATAAAAACTATAAAAAAACTGATTAACAGTGCCCCCAATCAGCAGGAAGATGTATGGACAAAACTATGCCCATATTCCCAAATATTGTATATAATTGTTTGCTTACATTTAAAGGGGGATATGGTATAGACATGAATAATTTGCATTGGTATGGATCTTGGTTTATTGATACAAAATTAAGGTCATTTTGTTATATGTATATGTATTTCTGATCTTGATTAAGGTACTGTGTTTATGTAGTTCATTCAAAAATATTATGTATAATTAAGAAATATAAGTTAATAGATACTCATCTATAATAGTCAAGCTTGTAGTCATGTTAGTTAGATTTTCTAGATGGATAGATATATTTCAGTTAGATAGGCAGTCTTCAAATCTTTCAGAGACCTTCAGAATATGGCATTTAAATGTTTTAGGACTTTTCATGACAATGAGACACATCTGCTCCTGGCAGCACACGCTACTTCAAGAGGAAGATGGACATTGAAGAGTCTCCTTATGGAGTTGGTTAACCATTTGGGCAAGAAACTGCTCTTGCCTGAACTGCATAACTGGACATGCAGAACCTACAGAGAAATGGCTGCTGAACTTGCCTAAAGGTGAGATGAAACTTCAGGGATCCTGCTAGGCATTCTGCAGGACACAGAAGAAAAAAGGGATAGACAAACTGCCAATAAGGGTGGAACTGTCTTTGAAATTTCCTGCTTCATGAAAAATCTGCTGGATAATATGGGCCTGTAGGCTAAAGATGGATGCCCCAATGGTACAGGAGAACTTTGGGTGACTGTCCAGGCAGCGAGATGTCTCTGTCAATTCTAGAGCTTTGGAAGTTGCTTACAATGTACTTCCTGTTTACTTAGGTAATAACATATCTTCTGGAGTCTTTGAGCGAGTTGAAGAACTGATAATTATAGTTATGGTTTTCCTTAGTTATGATAAAAGATAAAATAGATATAAGTGTAATTCTTGCTTGATACCTGTCTTGTTATATGTAATTTTACTATGTTAAAGTTAAAACATTTCTTTTTATTTAAACAGAAAAGGGGAGGTGATGTGGGAGTCCCCCCTGTGTGCTGTGATTACCATTAATGAATAAAGAAACTGCTTTGAACCTATAGCAAGGCAGAACTTAGGTAGGCAGGGAAAACTGGACTGAATGCTGGAAGAAAAAAGGGCAGAGAGAAAGAGAGAGGCCATGGAGCCACCAGAGTCACACATGCCAAAACTTTGCCCATAAGCCACTGCCATGTGGCGATACACATATTAATAGAAATGGGTTAAATTAATATGTAAGAGTTAGCCAATAAGAAGTTAGAGCTAATGTGCCAAGCAGTGATTTAATTAATACAGTTTCTTGTGTGATTATTTCGGATCTAAACTAGCTGGGTGTCCAGGACAAACAAGTGGGCTCTCCTCCTACGTATTTCTCCAGTCCCTATCTCTTTATTATAGACACACTATTTGCACATATTTTCTTATACAGCAGAGGATTTGATACATCTACATACTATAGGACAAAACCCATTAACATATACCTCATTACTCACCCTAATTTTGTGGTAAGAACATTTAAACAAAATTCCAATAATTTGTACACCAGGTATCTTGAGTTTGCTATTCCTCTTTTCTGATATTTTGTATCTTCTGACCACTATGTGTGCAATACATACCCACTCCCTGGAAAGGACCATTCTGTTCCTCTGTTTCTGTATGCTCAATTTGTTGTAGTTTTGACATGTCAAAGAGATAATATAATAGTGTCTTCTGTGTCTGTTTCATTTTACATAATGCTTATCCATGTTAGAAAGGTAAAAGGAGTTCATTTTTTTAAAGCTACACAGTGATACTCTATATATAGAGTATATTTTCTTTATTAATTTATCTTATGGACAATTAGGTTGACTCCATAATTTGGTAATGGTGACTAGTGTTGTAGAAAACGTAAGAGTGTAAGTCTGTCCTCAACACACCTTTGACAATGAACTACTATCAGAAAATTGTGATACATTTTGCCTCCCAAGACTTCCATTTTACCTCTGAAAAAACTATTATGAAAGGAAAGAATATAATTTTTCTGAAGTTCTGAACACAGAGATATTTAGGGGAACATCAACATTGATTATGAAATGAAAAACAATTACTCAAGAGAGAGGACCTCAGGCATTGGGACTAGAAATAATGCTCGATCATGAGAGATGAGCTGTTTTTATACTACACTCAAGAGAGTGATAATGTAAAGTTTACCTCCTTCGAGCTCATACATACAAATGAGGCCTTTAAAATTTGAATAGGGATATCTAGGTGCCATTTTAATTTGCTTCCTCCCTGAATGCTAATGGCTGAACATCTCATATGCTTAGTCCATGTGAATCTTTCTCAGTAGAATGCCTATTCAAATCTTTGTTCAGGTTTAAGATTTGATTGACTTCTTTTCTTATTGAACTTTAAGAATTATTTATATGTTATGATAAAAGTCTCTTATCAGATGTATTTTGGAAACATCTTTTCTTAGTCTTTTCCTCCTTCCTTCCTTTGTCCTTCTCTCCTAGTCTTTGTGTGTGTGCATGTGCATATGTATGTTTTATTTTGAATATGTACATAGCACAGCATGAGTGTAGGAGACCGAGAACTGTCCCAGAATGTTGACATTCACCTTGAAACAGGCTCTTGGTGATTGCCTCTGTGTACACCAAGCTAGCCATTGTATAGACCTCCAAGAATTTTCCTGTCTCTACTTCCTTGTCATAGGAGTGTAAGAACAACAGACTACACATTAATGTGATCATCCTTACATAATTCTGGGACATCTAAATTCAGGTCTTCACATATGCATGGTGACTTGACTATTGCTGTAATGAAACTCAATGACCAATTTGGGGAAGAAAGGGTATATTTGGCTTACACATCCACTTTTCTGTTCATCATTGGAGGAATTCAGGGCAGGAACCCAAGCAGGGCAGGACCTTGAAGGCGTGAGTTGATGGAGGCCATGGAGGAGTGCTGCTTACTGATCTTCTTCTCATGGCTTGCTTAACCTGATTTTTTTTTATAAAACTCGGGACCATGAACCCTGGGTGGCCCCACCCATAATGGGTAAGGCTGTCACCCATCAATCATTAAGAAAATGACCCACAGGTTTGTCTGTTGCCCAAACAAGCTTATAGAAGTATTTTTTTCCCACTGAGGATCCCTCCTCTTCAGTGACTATAGGTCAACTATTCAAGTTGACCTAAAACTAGTCAGCATGTATGGCAACACTTTACTCATGGAGGCTTCTCCCTGACCCTAATTTTAATAGATTTATTTTTTCAAAATTATTTCTTTTGTTATTTTGAGATTGTATCATAATTACATCGTTTCCCCTTTCCTTTCCTCCATCCAAATTTTTTCTATATATCCCTCCTTGCTCTCTCCCAAATTCATGAGTTCTCTTTTCATTTAATTAGTTATATATATGTATGTGTATGTAGGAAGATAATCCTAAATGCATAAATTGTTCTACTCTGTCTATATGATGTTACATTTATGTATATGTTTTCAGGCTTGTCCACTTGGTATTAAGTAACCAATTGGTGTGCTCATCCCTGGAGAAAACTATTTCTCCTGCCTTCAATATTTAGTTCTTTGTGTAAAAGTGAGTCCTCAGTACTGCTCCCTAGTCCTCATTACTATGCCTACTGGTGTGTCCTTGCTCAGCTCAAGTTTAGGTAGTCATCTTGGTGCGATCTTATGGGTGTAGCATCTGACATTCTTAGGAGACACACTCTCTTAGGGTACTTCCTTACCTTCCAGCACTTACAATCTCTGCCCTCTCTTCTATAGGTCCCCCAACCCTATGTGTTGTAGGGAGTTGTGTTGTAGATGAGTCTATTGGGACTGGGATCCACACTCTGCATTTTGATTGGCAGGGGTTTTCTGTAATGGGCTCAGTCCATTGCAAAGGGAGGTTTCCGTGATAAAGGGTGAGGTTTTTGTACTTGTATTGGTAGATTTTATGACATTTTTCTGTGTAGACAAACACTGTCTGTGAATAAAGTTTAGTTCCATTCCCATCTGTGGATTATTTCACTGCTTTTATTTTACCACACTGATGAGGACTTCTTATGAAATGCCGAATAGAAGTAATGAGAGCACTTATGTTTTGTTTGTGCACAAGAGGGAGGAATTCAGCCTTTTTTCTATTAAGTAAAATATCTGGTAAAGTTTTTATATAAAGGTCCTTCACTAATTTGAAACAGATTTATTCTTAATTTGCTAATGCTCTATACCATGAATGGCTATGGAATTTAGACAATGCTTTTTATTAATTTTTTAAAAAATATTTTATTCATTTTATGTGTATGGATGTTTCATCCACAAGTGTGTTTGAGTATAACATGCATGCATGGTGCTCCTGGAGGTCCGAAGATTGTTTCACATCCTGTCTGGAATACAGATGTCTGTGTGCTATCATGTTTGTGCTGGTAATTGAACCCCAGTCTCCTTAAAGACTTAACCTCCATTCTCTCCAGCACTGGGAAATTTTGTTTTTACAAGTACTGAGATGATTTTTGGGTTAGTGAAATATTTGAATCCACTGAAAAATGATAAAGCATTTCTCATTGTCTTAGATTGGCTCACATGATATAGATCACCTTCCATTCATATGTGTGTGTATCTATGTATATGTTTCTTTTGCTGGATTTTGTATGATGACATTTTGTTGAGGATCTGTACATTTGCATCCATGAGTCTGATTTCTTTTTTATATTATCTTTGTCTAGTTGCAGACTTAGGTTAAGTCTCCACTACTAAAGTGATGGAAGAATTTTATAATATTTTTACTAGACTTTTCAATGACTTGATAATATTTGTTACTTACATATTTGGTAAAATTTACCAATTCACTGTCAAGGCAGTAACCTGGCATTTGTGTGCATAGACATGAAAGTTTTTAAGTAAAGATCAATCAATTTTTGAAAATACCTGTCATTATCCTTTGAATTGCCTCATTTCAAATGAACTTTTATTTCTTATAAGTTACTGGTTGTCCTCACAAGTTTGTTCAAATGTCTCCTATTTTATATTTTTATGCTTCCTCCTTCATACCTTCTATGGGTAATTTATTTTTCTTAGCTCTTTATTTTTGGTGTAGAGTTTAGCAGTGAATATAAATTATTTTACAATCATCTTTTTATTAATTTAAGTGAGGGCTTTTCTGTTTCTACAAACACTGACATAGGATAAGTGCCCCTTAAAGGCCATATATTAAATGTTCTGTCCCTAGTTAGTAGTGGTCCATGGAAGTAGAAGTTTTAAGACATGGCCTTAGTAAGCGGTATTAGATCACTGAGGGGTGTATACCTTCAAGGCTGATAGTAGGAGCCTGCCTCTTCCTCGGCCCATTTTCTCTCAGTGGATGGGCCTCATCTGTTGCATGTTCACACCACATAACCCCCAAACACTGGGGACAACTGGTCATGATTAAAACCTTCTAAATGATGAACCAAATAAGCCTTGCTAATAAATTTATTGACGCAAGTATTTCTCTACAGCAGTTGAAAGCTGGCCGATATAAGGAGAATACATATAGAAGTATAAAGTAAGTCAACTGAAACTAACGTTCATAATCTCCTGTGTCGGTCAGTTTTCTACCTTTACATACCTGCCTGTCTCATTATCCTGAATCACTTAACATGCCCTCTCATTATTACTACATTGCCACCAGAGTTTTCTCTATTGCCTCAAAAGCTGTTCTCTTAGAGGTGCTCTACCTTTTGGGCAGAGATGGCTACCTGTCACCGAGTTTAAGGTTTACATAGGTATTTATACCCAATGTTTTTAACGTTATGTATCTCATAACTATTGCATCATAAACATCTTAAGTTCAAATATCTCTTCTGACACCCAGATCAAACAATGGGAAAGTCTACCTTGCAGCTATTTTTCAGCCATTTAACTGCACTTGAAATTCAACTTTCTGAATTACTTTTTGAGAATATCTTAAATATTCAATTTTCATTTCTTCCAATCCTCTATATCCTTCCTCTAACTCTTCCTACCTCCATTCCCCCTTGGCATTGTCCTGTGACCTCCCCTTTACTTCCCCCTCAAAACTCTTATTAAGTATTATTAGTGTGTGTGTATGTGTATCAAATACAACCTTCTGAGTCCAGTTAGTTTTCCTTGTAAGGGCTGACCATTTGGGATTGGATAGTCTATCAGGAGACTAATATCACCACTTAGCAGTTAATAATTACCTGTAGTTCTTCATCTAAGTGTAGAGCCTTCTGAAATTTATCCTACCATATTGGCATATCATCTAGTGTTGTGATTGTGCAGGTCTTATTTAGGCAACCATGCTATATTTAAATATCATGAGTGTAGATATCATGACTGTCGTGTATAGAGGATGCTATGTCAAGCAGATATCTTGGGTCACTGGCTCTTCATCTCTCCGCTTCCTTGTCCATAACCTCCCCTGAGCCTTACATGTAGCTGTGAACCTCAATCACAGCAATGGCTAACCTGACAATATATTCCCAAAGATATAATTGTGGCACTTACATCTTAGAGAAGCCAATGGCCATCTAATTGGACTTCAGACCTGATCAGCAGGAGGGGAGTCATGCCTGGTACTGCAAATCAAACCAACATCCTTGGCCGGAATACAAGGTAGAACCAACTACTGCCACTTCCATAAAACAGTATAATTCCCAATTGTATCCTTATCCTTATTCCCACAGATGAGTGTAACTTCTACCACCCACCAAAAATGCTTCTTTTTGCTGCATATGGCACCATTCCAGGAATTCACAAAATGGTCAAAATGTAGCGAGCTACTGACTGTGGCATGTCCAAACGCAGTTGATATTTTTTTGTTCACAACAAAATTTTTTAAAGCTTGTACTCAATTTACCCCAGTTTTAAATTTTATATTTTTATACTTATTCCTTGAAGAATAATCTGTTTCAGGGTCTAGAAATGGAAAGCAGAAATATAATGCTTATCTTTGTGGATTCTGCTTGCCTTGATTACATTCTTATAAATTTGACTGTTGCATGGGATATCTTATCAACTCACCTATTTCTACTCATCTTCCTTTCTTCCCTCCTTTTCTCTTGCCTGTATTATTGAGGGTTTTCTAATTTCTGTATTTCCACTTGGCTTATATTAGAATCTCTTTTCTATACAAAATACTCATTTGATGAACACTATTTCCCCTTTTAGATAAATTCAGACACTTTGCTTTGGCCTTCGGAATGAGACTAAACTTTTTTTTATGCAGAAGAAAGTCCTTTATAAACCCCATTTACCCCTCCAACTTCTTGTGGCACCATGAGTTTCTTTAAAGTTTCACAACTTTCTTTTTACTATTTGGTCACAGTATATTCCTTCCTTCCTTCTTTCTTTCTTCCTTCCTTTCTTTCTTTTATTTTCATTTTGTCTTAAACATTCTTTCCTATTCTTTTTATCATTTATGATTGCTTATACTTTAGATATTAAGAAAAACATCACCCTCTTCTTCTAATTTTTTTTAGAACTTTCTTTGGGACAATTCCCCCATATTATCCCTATCATTCAGTTTTACTTTCATAAATCCACCCAACTAATATTAGCTAATGTGTGACTAAATTCTTTCCTAATACCACCTATTTTTGGCTTCGCATACTCTCATGGTTGTAATTTAACACTTGTAGTCATCATTAGGTGATGAATAACTATTTTCTAGCTTGTAAACTTCTTGAGAACAATAACCAAGAATATACTTTAATTTTGTTAATGACTCAGCTTCAAGCCATTACACAGTGAATAAATAAATGAGTCAAAGTAAACACCTGTCCAGAAAATGGAAGCAACATTTTGAGCGCTTTTCTCATCCAGTGCTAATCAACATGTGCTATTCAATATTTTTCTGTAACTCTGTGATCATAATTCAATCTTTGTAAACATAAAAAGTATTAGAAGGTTTTTATAAACATATTTTAAGAAAGTTCCAGAGCTTCACATTTGGTAGTCAGGAAGACAGCAAGATTTCATAGTTAATTTTTCATTTTATAAATAAAGTATTTAGATGTAAATGCAGATACCTCCTATTCTACTGTAAAGTAATTTAATGTTTTCTTGACTGATGAGGAAAAACTCAACTTATAAACCACTAAATGCCATTCAAATTATACTTGTAGCTTTTCAAATTTATGAGCCATTATGTTCTAATTCACTGAAAATAAACAAGCAAGTGCAATGAACTTACAATGGCTTATTCGATAAAGTTTTAAACTTATAATAAATAGGTTGGTTTTATTTAATTTGGGAGAAGATTAAAATCATCTTAGATTTGTTTTATCTTTGGAGCAAGATAGCTAAGACCCCACTACTTAATTCATTTTTAAAATACAAGACAAATTACTAATGCATAAATCTTATTTGGAAGGCATTAATTTTCAAGTGGCATTAACATAAACCATTCCTGCTATAATTTACTATTTTTATCTTATCTTAGTGGAACCTAAGTTGGATATTTGAACTTGCATATCAGTACTTCATCATATTTTATCAGTGCATTTATAATTCTGCTACACTTATTGAGGATGACTCTAGCAGATAGGGAAGAAATGTACTATGTCTCTCTTAGGAGTCTCTTCTTGCATACATGCATCATGTGTTGGCACTTATTAATTCACATAATGCAAAAGAAAGAGGAAGGCATTGTGCTGGTTTAGTAAACCCGGATGGGAGGGCTGGCTTCCTATCTTCATCTGACATTTCAATAATAGAATGCCAACTCAAATGCCAGACGAGTTTGAAAGCAGACTAAGAAAAGCACATTGCTTACCACATTGTTTATATAAAAAGGCAGTATGTTCTTCTCATGCATGGAGATGTAGGTAGGAAGAAACACCCAATGCAATGCTTGGATGAATGCATTCCAAGAAAATGTGTAAACCACTTAGATATGGAATCCACACAACTATTCCCATCATTGTTAATAGTTCTTTAAAAATGTCTAGAATAAATAAAATAAATAGCGCACTTAAAATTGCAAAAGTCTCAGAGGCAGAGGTCACTTAAGTCAGCCTCTAGAGAAGGGCAAAATGAAATTATTGATGTAGGTCTCTTCACTATGTCTCTGTCTTTATTATAGCCACTAATAAACTGTAAAATTCAAACAAGCATTTAAGGGACTCTAAAATAATAATTTCATTCTGATAAAAAACAACCAACAAACACATGAGTTTCTTGGAGACAAAAAAAAGCATCAGGATTTATTGTTTTTATTTGCAATTAAAATGACAAATTCAAGAATTCACCTGGCAGGGAGTGCATTGAAGAAAACACAGGTGCCTAATTCACAAGCTACAAAAAACAGTATAAAGGTGGCCATCTGGGGAAAGCTGGCTGACTTAATTTTCCTATGAGCTTACCGTCTGGCTCCATATTTCTCTTCCAAACTCCAAACTCTGACCTTGAGAATGCATTTGCATGTTTTTGCTACCTGTATTTTCCGAACAGTGATGCAGGTAGGCATAATTTTGCAGTAAATTTAAATACAACAAAAGGACATTGTGTGTTGCATTTCATTTAATCTCAGTTTGTGTGAATTAAAAAAAAACCTAATTTCTGACTATTACACTCCAGCCTTTCAGCCACTACACAGCCCTGCCCTTGCCTATGCCTGCCATTGCCGACAGGTAGGGCTCTAAGCACATGCCGCTTTGAATTGGGTGGCACAGAGAGTGAGCCCTGGAGAACATAGGGGAGAGGAGATGGGAATTTAGAATTGGAATTCAGGTGTTCACAAGGAGGATTGTCATGCAATTAGCACAGGATGGGAGAGCAAGCTCAAACAGGGAGGTGAAACTCTGCTTTGTTCTACGTACTGACTGTGCCGGTACTCTGAGTGTGCCATGAGTTTAGGAGGAGTTATCTCACTTTACTGACATGGCATATGGAATTCTTTATATATCTTAATCTGAATACTAAAAAATATTCCCAGGAAGCCCAAAATACTTACTTTTAAGTATTTAAAGAGTATAGAGCTGTTACTTCTCAAGATCTGAAGGTAAACTTCATATTGATATTTTTTTTCTTCAACAACACATACTATGTGGTACTTCTGCTTCTCACATTTTGTCCCAGTCTTGAATAGTGTTCCTAGGTAAAAGCCCTGACAATTTATGTCCTGCCTCTGAAGCTCACTCAGTACTAAGCTAACCTCATCAACTTCGTGAAGCAATGGTTTTCCTTTTGAATTTTCCAGTCCATATTTTCACCATTTATTAGTCAGTCTCACATCTCCTAATAGCCCATCTCTCTTTCTGATTCTCATGACTTCTCAAAGTCTGGCCAGGTCATCCGGATACCACAGGAAAATGGTCGAAATCACTGATAATTACAAAAATAATAGAGCTCATTAAACAGTGTTCCATTGTCCGCATATTGAATACAATCTGGAGACCTACAAAAGTGTGTCACCGGGTAAAGACACATCTATCAATTTCAGAAAAGAACTATTTCCTAATTTATTTTATTATAGATATTTCTGTTCAGTGATATTCCTTGAACAAAATTTCCCAGAGTATCTCAGTCCCTGCCCAATTATGGCACCAGCTAATTCCCATCAAAGAAAGTTAGTCACATACATGAACCAGCGTTTCACCATGTCTTTCTGTATTTGTGTTACTTTCATTAGTAAATAAAGAAACTGCCTTGGCTTTTTGATAGGGCAGAAATCAGGTAGGCAGAGTAGACAGAACAAAATGCTGAAAAGAAGGCAGTGTGGCAGATGCCATAAATCTCCTGTTCCACAGATTGGTAAAAATGGGTTAGATCAGGACTATCTCTTCCTGTGCTGAGATCGGAGGTGCAGACTGGTAAGGTTGTGGGCACCTGGCGGTAAGGTCCCCGCGGGCCTCTTTGTTCCACACGACCCTGCACCCCCTCCCCTCCTTCAAGTTTGCCCTTTCCTCTGTGGGTCCTTGGAACACCAGTACTCTCTCTTCCTGTGCTGAGATCGGTGGTCCAGATGGATCGGAAGTCCAGACGGGACTTCCTCTTCCTGCACTGAGATCATCTACCCTGAGGGGTGAGTGTGTACAAGCTGTCCTGGGAGGTCCCCACCCGGTGAGACTCCCCTGACTGAAATCAAAGGAAGAGATGGACAGGTGCCAATACAAGAATTCCTCCAACAACCTGAAAAGCAACATGATAACACCAGAAACCAATGAGTACTCAACAGGAAAACCTGAACAACCTAACCCAGAAGAAGTAGAAGAAATCGACTTTAAAAGTAACTTTATGAAAGTGATGGAGACCTTTAAAGAAGAGGTGAAAAACTCCTTTGAAGAAAGGGATGAGAAAACTAACAAAAAGAAGAAATGAATAAATTCCTCAAAGATACCCTAGAAAACCAAGAAAAAGCAATCAAAGAGGTAATGGAAACAGTTCAAGACTTAAAAACTGAAATGGAGGCAATGAAGAAAACACAAACCAAAGGAAGGCTGGAGATGGGAAATCTGGGTAAATGAACAGGAACTACAGAGACAAGTATAACCAACAGACTACAAGAGATAGAAGAAAGAATCTCAGATGCTGAAGATACTCTAGAGAAAATAAACTCATTGATAAAAGAAAACAACAAATCCAACAAATTCTTAACACAAAACACCCAGGAAATTTGGGACACCATAAAAGACCAAACCTAAGAATAATAGGGATAGAAGAAGGAGAAGAAGCACAGCTCAAAGGCCCAGAAAATATATTCAACAAAATTATAGAAGAAAACTTTCCCAACCTAAAGGTGGATATGCCTATGCGGGTACAAGAAGCATACAGAACACCAAATAGACTGGATCACAAAAAGACATCCCCTCGCCATATAATAATCAAAACACAAAACATACAGAATAAAGAAAGAATACTAAGAGCTGCAAAGGAAAAAGGCCAAGTAACATATAAAGGTAAACCTATCAGAATTACACCTGACTTCTCTATAGAAACCATGAAAGCCAGAAGGTCTTGGATAGATGTGCTGCAGACACTAAGAGACCATGGATGCAAGCCCAGCAAAGCTTTCATTCACCATAGATGGAGAAAACAAGGTATTTCAGGATAAAAACAAATTTAAGCAATACATAGCCACAAACCCAGCCTTACAGAAAGTACTAGAAGGAAAACCACAACTAAAGGAAGCAAACAACACCCATAATAACACAGACATCTAACAGCCCTCCACTAGCACAACTCAAAGAAGGGAAACACACAAACTCTACAACCCTAAAAAAAAAACCTAAAAAAATGACCTCTGGTCATTAATATCACTTAATATCAATGGACTCAATTCACCTATAAAAAGGCACAGGTTAAGAAAATAGATACAAAAACAGTATCCAACATTCTGTTGTTTACAAGAAACACACCTCAACCACAAAGACAGACATTATCTCAGAGTAAAGGGTTGGGAAAAGGTTTTTCAATCAAACAGCCCTAAGAAATGAGTGGGTGTGGCTATACTAATATTGAATAAAATCGACTTCAAACTAAAATCAATCAGAAGAGATGGAGATAGAAATTTTATACTCTTAAACAGAATAATCCATCAGGATGAAGTCTCAATCCTGAATATATATGCCCCTAATATAAAAGCATCCACATATGTAAAGGAAACATTACTAGAACTCAAAGCACACATCAAACCCCACACACTAATAGTAGGAGATTTCAACACTCCTCTCTCACCAATGGACAGGTCAACCAGACAGAAACTTAACAGAGAAAGAAGAGAACTAACAGATGTAATGAATCAAATGGACTTAATAGACATCTATAGAACATTCCACCCAAACAGGAAAGAATATACTTTCTTCTCAGCATTTCATCTTCTCAGTAACAAAGCCAACATCCACAGATACAAACAAATTGGAGTAACCACCTGTGTCTTATCGGATCATCATGGAGTAAAGTTAGAATTTAAAAACAATTCCATCCCCAGAAAGCCTACAAACTCATGGAAACTGAACAGTCAACTACTGAACCACTCCTGGGTCAAGGAAGAAATAAAGAAAGAAATTAAAGTCTGCCTTGAATTCAACGAAAATAAAGACACAACATACCCCAACCTATGGGACACTATGAAAGCAGTGCTAAGAGGAAAGTTCATAGCACTTAGTGCCCACATAAAGGAAATGGAGAAAGCACACATTAGTGACTTAGCAGCACACCTGAAAGCTCTGGAAAAAAAAAGAAGCAGAATCACCTAGGAGGAATAGAAGACTGGAAATAACCAAACTGAGGGCTGAAATCAACAAAATAGAGACACAGAAAACAATCCAAAGAATCAATGAAACAAAGAGCTGGTTCCTTGAGAAAATCAACAAGATCGACAAACCCCTATCCAAACTAATCAAAAGGCAGAGAGAGAACACTCAAATTAACAAGATCAGAAATGAAAAGGGGGCTATAACAACAGACACTGAGGAAATTCATAGAATCATTAGGTCTTACTATGAAAGCCTGTATGCCACAAAATTGGAAAATGTAAAAGAAATGGACAGGTTTTTTTTAGATAAATACCAAAAATCAAGACCAGGTGAACAATTTAAATAGACCTATACGTCACGAGGAAATAGAAGCTGTCATCAAAAACCTCCCAACCAAAAAAAGCCCAGGACCAGATGGTTTTAGTGCAGAATTCTACCAAAACTTCCAAGAAGAGCTAATACCTAAACTCCTTAAGGTGTTTTGCATAATAGAAACAGAAGGGTCATTGCCAAACTCTTTTTATGAAGCTACAGTTACCCTGATACCAAAACCACACAAAGACGCAACCATGAAAGAGAATTGCAGACCAATTTCACTCATGAACATCGATGCAAAAATTCTCAATAAAATACTCAATAAAAAAAATTCTCAATAAAAAAACTGAATCCAAGAACACATCAAAAAAATCATCCATTATGATCAAGTAGGCTTCATCCCAGAGATGCAGGGCTGGTTCAACATATGGAAATCTATCAATGTAATCCATCATATAAATAAACTGAAAGAAAAAACCATATGATCATTTCATTAGATGCTGAAAAAGCATGTGACAAAATTCAACACCCCTTTATGATAAAGGTCTTGGAGAGATTAGGGATACAAGGTTCATATCTAAATATAATAAAAGCAATATACAGCTACCATCAGATTAAATGGAGAGAAACTCAAAGCAATTCCACTAAAATCAGGAACAAGACAGGGCTGTCCACTCTCCCCATATCTCTTTAATATAGTGCTTGAAGTTCTAGCAATAGCTATAAGACAGAATAAGGAGATCTTGGAGATTTGAATTGGAAAGGAAGAAGTCAAACTTTCATTATTTGCAGATGATATGATAGTTTACATAAATGACCCCAAAAACTCTACCAAAGAACTTCTACAGCTAATAAATACCTTCAGTGATGTGGCAGGATACAAGATCAACTCAAAAAAATCAGTAGCATTCCTATACACAAAGAATAAAGAAACAGAGAGGGAAATCAGAGAAACATCACCCTTCACGATAGCCACAAATAGCATAAAGTATCTTGGGGCAACACTAACCTAGGAAGTAAAAGATCTATTTGATAAGAACTTTAAGACCTTGAAGAAAGAAATTGAAGAGGATACCAGACAATGGAAGGATCTCCCATGCTCCTGGATTGGTAGGATCAATATAGTAAAAATGGCAACTCTACCAAAGGCAATCTACAGATTCAATGCAATCCCCATCAAAATCCCAACAAAATTCTTCACAGACCTTGAGAGAACAATAACTAAGTTTACATGGAAAAAAAAAAGCCCAGGATAACCAAAACAATAAAGGAACTCCAGGAGGCATTACCATCCCTGACTTCAAACTCTATTACAGAGCTACAGTAATGAAAACAACTTGGTATTGGTATAATAGAGACGTCGACCAATGGAATCGAATCGAAGACCCGGATATTAATCCACAAACCTATAAACATCTCATATTTGACAAAGAAGCTAAAAGTATACAATGGAAGAATGAAAGCATCTTTAACAAATGGTGCTGGCACAACTGGATGTCAACCTGTAGGAGAATGAAAATAGATCCTTATCTATTTCCATGCACAAAACTCAAATCCAAATGGATTAAAGACCTGAATATAATTCTGACCTCACTTAACCTGATAGAAGAGAAAGTGGGAAGTAGCCTGCAATGCATGGGCACAGGAAACCACTTCCTATGTAAAGTCCCAGTGGCACAGACAATAAGAGCAACGATGAATAAATGGGACCTCCTGAAACTGAGAAGCTTCTGTAAAGCAAAGGACACTGTCATTAAGACAAAAAGGCAGCCTACTGAATGGGAGAAGATCTTCACTGACCCCACATCAGACAAAGGTCTGATCTCCAAAATATACAAAGAACTCAAGAAACTAGACATTAAAATGCTAAATTACCCATTTAAAAAATGGGGTAATGATCTGAACCGAGAATTCTCAACAGAAGATGTTCGAATGGCCAAAAGATACTTAAGGTCATATTCAACTTCCTTAGTGATCAGGGAAATGAAAATCAAAACAACTTTGAGATACCATCTTACACCTGTCAGAATGGCTAAAATCAAAAACACCAATGAAAGCCTATGCTGGAGAGGATGTGGAGTAAGGGGAACACACACTCATTGCTGGTGGTAATGCAAACTTGTGCAACCACTTTGGAAATCAGTGTGGCGGTTTCTCAGGAAATTGGGAATCAACCTACCTCAGGATCCAGCAATACCACTCTTGGGAATATTCCCAAATGATGCCCAATCATACTACAAAAGCATTTGTGCAACTATGTTCATAGCAGCATTATTTGTAATAGCCAGAACTTGGAAACAACCTAGGTGCCCCTCAATGGAAGAATGGATCAAGAATGTATGGAATATATACACATTAGAGTACTACTCAGCAGTAAAAAAAAACAATGACATCTTGAATTTTGATGCAAATGGATGGCAATAGAAAATGCTATCCTGAGTGAGGTAACCCAAACCCAAAAAGTCAATTATGGTATGTACTCACTCATTAGTGGACCCTAGCCATAAAACAAAGGACACTAAGCTTATAGCTCACAAGCCCAGAGAAGCCAAATAGCAAGGTGAACCCAAAGAAAAACATATATAGATCCTCTTGGAAATTGGAAGCAAACAAGATTGCCAGGCAAAAGTTGGGAATACAGGGGCAGGGATACAGGTGTGAGTAGGGGGAGTGGGGGAAGGGGAGAGGGGGAAGGAGAAGGGAGAAGGGAAGGACTGGGGAGAGCTTGGGGGAGTGGGAGGGTGGAGATGGAGGAAAGGTGAATATTGGAGAAGGGAATAAGATATCTACATTATTGGAGTCATTTTAGGGCTGGCAAGATACTTGGCTCTAGAGGAGATCCCAGGTGTCCACAGGGATGTCCCCAGCTAGGTCCTTGGGCAGCAGAGGAGAGGGTGCTGGAACTAGCATTGTCCCATAGTCACACTGATGAATATCTTGATCACCACCATAGAAATTTTGTCCGATGGATGGAGATAGAGACAGAGACCCACATTCACACCAGAGCAATGGATTGAGCTCCCAAGGTCCAGTCGAAGAGCAGAAGGTGGGAGAAGATGAGCAAGGAAGTTAGGACCAGGAGGGGCTGGACCACCCACTGAGACAGTGTGCCTGATCTAATGGGAGCTCACCAAATCCAGCTGGACAGGGACTGAACGAGCATATGATCAAACTGGACTCTCTAAATGTGGTTGCCAATGGGGGCAGACTGAGAAGCCATCAAAAATGACACTAGGACCTATCTCTTCTGCATGTATTATCTTTTTGGGAACCTAGTCTGTTTGGAAGCACACATTCCTAGGCAGGGATGGAGAGGGGAATGTCTTGGTCTTCCCACAGGGCAGGGCACCATGCCCTCTTTTAAGGAAGCAGCCGGAGGGAGGAGGAGGGAGTGGGAGGGGACTGGGAGAAAGGGAGGAAATGTAAATTTTTTTTGAATGAAAAAAAAAAGAATATGGGAAAAATGGGTTAGATCAGGATGTGAGAGTTGGCCAAAAGAGGCTAGATATTATGGATCAGGCAGCAATTTAATTAATACAATCTCTGTGTTTTTATTTCTGATGTAAACTAGCCGGGCGGCCATGAGCCGGGCGCTGGGCACCGGGAACGCGGTCTGCTCCTCATGCAACATCTTTCCTTATTTCATTCATGCCTGTAGCTCCCCAGACGCCTTGCTTAGCATCTGTTATACTACAACTTCCCAGTATCATGTTGTATAAAAACGTTCCATTAAATAAATGTGCATTGTAGCTCAATAATGGAGGGACTTCTCACACATAGCTTTGAACTCTGAGCAATCTGTTTTAATGTACAGGTACAGATGTTGTGAAAATATGAAGCAAATCCTACGATGCAAAAGAAAGAAAAACACACTCCATGTCCTTATCTATGATTTTTAAAACTCTGATAGCTGATGAAAGCTTCTTTTCTTCAAGATCTTTAATGAATTAATTTTTCATACTGCATGTCTTTCTAAAATAGTGATGGTGTGTAGCACTTACATAACTGGATCAGCTGTAGAATTGGCAACTAGTTGCAAAACAAATCATATGACCTGTGATTGTATTTCTTTACCTATCTATCTATCTATCTATCTATCTATCTATCTATCTCTCATCTATATATGTAAAGGAAACCATCTCATAGCTAAAACATTCTAGGTCATAATTTTAACTTATATTTATTTATCCAATTTTATGAAATTGAGCCTCTGCTTTGGGGTAGGTGTCATACCCAAGAAGACAGACATGGGTGTTACCACAAGATACCGCTCTTACCACTACTACAGATAGGAATTTCAATCTGGTTCAGTACTGTTTCTCAGCTAAGCTGCTCTCCTCCTTCTCTAATCTTTGTGAAGAGTATAAGTTGCTTATCTTTCCCCTAACATGTGTGTTCCCAACTCTTGTTACCTCACACCAATAAAGTCACTATATACTGCTTCAACTAAATGTTAGTCTATCACTGACCTGTATAGAGCTAGATCAATAACTGATTTCTGGTTGGCATCATTCCTCATCCATGAGCACTGTACACACCTTTCAATCTCTTCAAAACGCTCATGTGTTTGGCTTCTCATTACCACTATCTTGGCTTTCCCACTGGACAATCTTTTCAATTTATATATGTTTGAACTGCTCAGAAATAAACTCGCAAACTCTACATCCTTTCCTTCTCCAGATGGTTTTTAAATGTCATCTGTATGTTGATAACTCCTGAATTTATGGCTTTGCTCCAGACATTCCTGAGTTCCAGCACGCTGGGTAGAGCTACTAACTCTTCACATGATATTTTATAGATGTTTCGGCGTGTTCAAAATGTATGTTGCTCAATACTATAGCCACTCCCCACCTACGTCATTTCCAGTCTGGATGTTGTGGCTTCGTCCTTTTAGATTCACAGACTAGACACCTGATTTACCAGGGCTCCTTTGCTTCTTTCACATTCCACATCTTCTTTTTCCTCAAATCATGCTAGCTTTGTCTTCCGAATCTGTCCAAACAAGGACACTATTTTGTTTTTCTACTGCTACCTTGACCCTCATTACCATCACCTTTAACACTGCACCATTTAATACCTTTCTTTTCTGCCTCTGCTTTATCCTGTGTTCCACACATAGGTGTGAGCTTAAGTAAGCATCAGTTGATCGTGAAACTCTCCCACAAGTTTCCTCTCACGCCTCAGTATCTGAGAGAAGAGCACAGTCTTCAAAATAGGAAACCTTGACCTCAGCTTCCCTTTCCCACACTCATTCTCTTCCACCTTTATCACCGCCTCAGACCCAGCCGCAATGATATGACGTGCGGTGTGTTTACACACTACTCATTGCTGTCAGTCTCTCACGATTCCCCCACTGGGAAATACATCCAGGCTGCATCTACTGCACTTACTATTGTAACGTTAGAACCAAGCGCAACCACTTCAATATGCTGGAATCTCATTATTTCTTGAATGGTGATGGAATGAATTGACAAAAGTGTGTTAGAAGGGACCGTGGAAGCATAGGCCAGAATGCTCTGATTCCTTGATAAATCTGAAACTTAAGAGCTAAGAAGACAGGTTGGAATTTTCTACAAATAAGAGGGAGGAGGGTGTGGAGGAGGAAGAGGAGAAGGGGGAGGAGGGAGAGGAATGCTCCCTTCAACAAGAATTACAATGCCCAGATCATAAGTTTATTAATTAAAAAATTACTAAACATCTATAGTGTGCCAGATGGTTGTTTAGTCACTTGAGATAGAAGTAGTAGGGAGCAAAGGGTAGAAATAAATAAATACTTGGCACATAGTGTAATCACTAATATTGATTGTCAACTTGACAAGATCTAGAATTAACTAGAAAGCAAGCCCGTGGGAATGTCTGTAGGGGGCTATTAAATTAGGTTAGGCTCTGGGCATTGCTGAGAGATTATCTTGAGTATTTTATGTGTTAAGGGGAGACCTATCCCAAAAGTAGGCGGAAGCGTTCTACGGATTGGAGTCCTGGGCTGAATGAAAAGGGTAAAATGAGCTGCTGAGCACCATTCGCTGCTCTTTGCATGATGAACACACCATGAGCAGGTGTCGCAAGCTCCTGCTAATATGAACCCAACACCAAGATGGCGCCACCATAAAGTATGGCTTTCTTAAGTTGACTTTGATAAGTATACTGTCACAGAAATGAGGAAAGAAACTACCACGATAAATTAATAGCAATTCCAAGAAACGAATGAAGCTGGGTTAGACAATAAAGAATGACAGTGGGGAGGGAGGAGACAGCTTTCCATGGGGTAGAAAACACTCTAGAGAGGTGACATTTCAAGACAGAGAGTGAACTTTAAAACAAGGCATTCTCCTGAAGAAAAGGTACGCTAAGCTAGGCACCAGCAAGTTCAGAGAGAGCAGAATATGCTTATATGTGAAAGGAACTGAAAACGCTGCCATTAACAATTGATGACAAGGGATGCTGGAGACGGAGCTATCAACCCAGTTGGAGGAAAATGCTGCAGAATGGCCACACTAAGGATGGTGGACACGAGGATGATGCTGAAGGTCCCAATGTCAGGGACAGCATGAACAGAACAGATCCGTATCTCAGAAAAAATGAAAGCTAACCGTAGCTCACTCAGTTTTAACACTTAAAGTCACAGTAGCTCTGCTTAAGGTCATTTCAAAGATAGGGCTAGAGTGCATCATTGCTTAAAGTGTGTTTGGCTCTGAAGAGGACCTCGCTAGCTGGGTGAGGGTACAGACAAAACAAAGTCATGCAGAGAGACCGTTTGAAGTTTCTAAAACTTTAACAGATAATTTAATTTCATATTTAAAATATCATTTGGCATTGTTTTTTCCTCTGTGTGCGGTATGAATGATGGCATGTTCGAGAACACATGTGTGTCAGTGTGTGTACTCATGCGCCCTTTTCAATTTTATCTGTTATTATTTCAATGTTATGCACTTACTTTACACCTTCTATTTTTGAAAGCACATATTTTAGTCATACGTATATTTATGCCTCTGACTTTGAATTTTTTTTTTTAGCAGTCTTTGCTCTGAACTTCTGTTGCCTCTGTCTGTGCCACAGGCTCATTCATGTGCTGTTTTTCTAGGCACTGACTCTTGTTCATGTTCCCTGTTCACCTCCTGTGTATAGATATTTCTGCTGTGATCACAGCTTTGACAAAGGCTATCTGCAGGGATCACTCACCAGAACCTGGGGTAGCCAGATGTTCCCTCTTATCTACTCTGGCCTAGGAATCATTTGATGTGCGTATCTTGAGCAAGCGTTGCCTGGACCGCATGGGTACCACATAGATTGTGTGCTATGTGATACACTTCGCTAAACAACAGTGTTGATCTGCAGTCTTACCTCCACTTCTTGTGGCTCATCCGTGAGGCTTGTTTCTGCCTCACCTGAATTTTTATATGACTCACACCCCTGCCTTTAGAGCTCTCCCTAATCTCTTCATTTCCATCAATAGGAGATTACAATTCATTTGTATTCTAAAGCGGAGATGGTTAGTTTTGGGTTTGTTGAAATTTATCCAGCATACCTCAACGTTTGTAATGGAAAAGGTCCCGTGTTAACCCAGCCTGCCACGTTATAGATACCTAAATTAGTGCCTAGGTTGGATTTTAATTTGAAACACGAGAAACAACATAAATAGTCTGCAAATCAAAACACTGGTTCAGGTGTGAAAATCAATACCTGGGATCAAAAATATTTTCGGTCTGCCTTCTCGGCTAGGAAACACACGTTTTAATTCTATGACTTGTTGAGAGATTATGGCTTAAAGAGAATGGGGTGCATTTTCAAAACGCAATAATGAAGAGTACAGAAACCCTTCCATGCAAAAAAGTGAAACAGGCAGAAGATCCTTCATCTATGGCACAGTGTGGGAGGAAGAGACCTCAGAGCTGTACAAATAGTTAAGAAAAACTCAGTTTTTTTCTAAACAAATTGATAGAAATCCAAGTGTGATCCAGCTGATAGTAAAGCATCTCATTTCTCAAAGGGCAGACCCTTAAAACCTTTTTTCCATGACCTTTCCCTGAGTAAGAAAGGCGCAGCAATAGAAGACTCCTGATGAACATGCACTACAACCAAGAGGAGAGAGAAAACCATGTGGTCTCAGGAGGTAGGTGAAAAGGAGGGAGTCCAACACTGTCCTATGTCCCAGATCCCATGTCAATACTGCGACAGGCCTCCTCACAGTAGGAAGGGGCAGAGAACTATCCCACCCAAGAGGAACTATGACTGAGCAGCCAAAGAAGAAGCAGAGTTAAGGAAGTTCCAAGGGGGAGACTCAGCATGCAAGGCCTTGCCTGCACAGAGGCTCTTTGTCCCTCTACCAAACTAGTAAAGGCCAAGCGACAGGCAACTGTAGTCTGTTCCTGAATGTAGGTAGATGGCAGGAAGACAGGAACCCTCTTTGATGGGCACATGGTTAATACTGAAAGTTGAGAGTAAAGCTCCGTAAATGGCTAAATTGAAAGTAAATAAACACATTTTTCTTTCTCTGTTTCATTTTCTTTCTTTTTATTCTTTCTTCCTTTCTTTTTATCTGTCTTCCTTTCTTTTCCTTCTTCCTTCCTTTCTTTCTTTCTTTCTTTCTTTCTTTCTTTCTTTCTTTCTTCCTTTCTTTCTTTCTTTCTTTCTTGTTTCTTGAGAAAGGGTTTCTCTGTGTTGCCCTGGCTATCCTGAAACTTACTCTGTAGACCAGGCTAGACTGGAAGTTGGAGATTCACCTGCCTCTGCCTCCAGAGTGTTGAGATTAAAGATGTGAGGCACAACCACCTGCTTCTGTTCTTCTTTCTTAAATCCTTAAAAAGCAGGAGCTGTCAACCATCAAGACGGTTTAGGTTGACAGACTTTCCTGTCTCTGTATCAGCTGGTAGACAGTGCAGCCCTAGGGTAAAATCAGCCATAGGCAAGAGTGAATGGTGAAACTCAGTGCGATTCCAGTGCAGCTTTGCATGTGGACAGCGAAATGGAAACAATCCAGTTTCGCATGTCATGAAATAGGGTCTGGAGTTTGCAAGCTTTAAAAATGTAGGCAGCATTTATAAGTCGCAGGCATATGTGACCTAGAGCTGCAGTTTACAGGAAGGAAGGATCGGAAGTACAGTATGCATAGTAACATCATTTTAAGAAAAACTTAAGCCGGGCTGTGGTGGCACATGATTTTAATCCCAGCACTTGTCGGGGGGCAGAGGCAGGAAGATCTCTGTGAGTTTGAGGCCTGCCTGGTCTACAGAGTGAGCTCCAGGACAGCCAGAGAAACCCTGTCTTGAAATAAAACAAAACAATGTATGGAAAAAAATAAAATAAAAAAAATAAAATAAAATAAAGAAACCCTGTCTTGAAAAACTAACAAAAACAAACAAAAAAGAAAAAGAAAAACTTAGATAAATTTGTACTATACACTCTAGATCCCAGGGTTACCAATGTGAAGGGTACCAAGTATATATCTAGTAGATTATATTACATCGTAAAATATCAATCCATATAAGGAAATCAATCAGGGGCAGAACTATTTTACATCCAAGGAATTTGTCATTTACAAAAAGTAAAATCTTTCAAGTCAAAGCACAATCATGCAGAACCTTTATTCCTCTCCTCTTCTCCTATTTCACAGTGCTGAGGTAGGGTGGGAGCTTGAATTCAGGGCCTAATGGCTACCAGACAAGGCCTCCACAAACTAAGCTACAAACCCAGTCCCCAGGAAAGCTTCTAAGAAGAGACACTACATATATTTTCTTTTAAAGCTCTGAAAAGAAAGCGGCTCAAGAGAAGCAACCTCCCGAAACGTGTTAGGGTGTGCATAGTGGGTAATTCTAAGCCCAGGATGGAGCGTGTGAAGGCAAGGATGTGTATTTTAATATGTATGCATGTAAAATCGTCATGCCATGGCTAATCTGCTCAGCGATGTAGGAAAGACTCTCTCTGAGGTGATTGTCAGAGAAAAAGGAAGAACATTGTCTTAACTCTCGCCATGCCATGTTCTGACTACATCTATCCTTCCAAAAGTTGTATTTTGTACTGAGTCATGAGTGTAATGGTATTAGGAGGCGTAAGACTTGGGATACAAAGTCACAACAACAAGAGCCCTCATATATAGGACTCATGTCCTAAAAATAGAGACTCCACAGAGCAGCAGTGCTCCACTGAGTGAGGACATAAAAATAAAATGCCATCTGTGAGGAAATGGCAGGAACCGAACACTCTACTGGTGCCTTGAACTTGAGAAAGCCTCCAGATTTCTCCTGTGAGCAATGGATGTCTATTGTTCATAAAGTAACCAGTTTTTGGCATTGTGTTGTAGCCGCTTGAATGAGCCAAAGTAGACTATTATAATCAAACAGCACAGACAGTGTTCTTAAAGAGCAGAGAACTAGTTCTCTGTAGAGCCTAAGGTTTTCTAGATGAAGGTTCTGGCAGGTCTGACCCAGAGATGATCTTCTATATTTACACAGGGTTTTTCTGGGGGTGTCCAAAGGGAGGAGAGTAGGCAGGGGGGAAAACAGAGGTAGAAGGAGAGTGATAAAAAGAAGGTGAAGCTATAACAAAAATTGAAGAAGATAAAGAGAGGAAAGAAAGGGAGAAAAGGAAGGAAGGAGGGAAGGAAGGAATGAAAAAATAAAGGAGGTAGGAAAGACGAAAAAGGAAGGAAAGAAGAGAGAAACGGACAGTGAGAGAGACACATACACTCACACTGGGGGGGGTATGGAGGAGTCTATGTCTTGTTATAGACACAGCAGTCCAATAATGGGAGCCCCACCATCCTGACATAACATAAACCAAATAATCCTCCTCAAATCCCAACCAGGAGCACATTCACATTGGTAAATACGACTTCAACATACACATTTTAAGGAAAAAAAAAAAACCTTTCAGTCTGTTGTAACATTTCCACAGTGATAACAATCTTTAGTACGCCTAATTGGCAGTATTTAGATGTCTGGCAATAGAAGAAATTGATGTTCAAGTGGCCACAGAATGCAACATTCAGCCAGAGCATCTGACTATCAACCTCAACTCACTAAAATACATTAAAACGGGGGAAATGCAAACCTTGCCCCTGACCTTTCAAAATAACTGTCAACATCCCATCCGTGTTATGAATTCAGCTTCGCTGTCTTATTTGTGGTATGTTCCACTATTCGCTTAGTCAAATTCCATTTGTTAGAAAATATATGCCATAGTGCAGAAGAAAACTATATTTATCTCACAAGTGTAGCAGGAAATGGTTAATGAAAACATTTAGCTTAAAAGGCTGGCTGTGTGTGGCAGATCGTGCACGTGTTCTCAGCACTCTGGAAGCAGAAGGACTGATTGCTACTAATTTGAAGCCAGCCTGAGTGTGCACACAGTGAGGGTCAGGCAAGTCTGGCCTACAGAATAAGACCCTGCCTCAGGAAACCAAAGCAAGCAACCAAAGGAGACTACACGAGAAGAACGACGCTTCAGATTCCTTTAAAGTTGACTTAGGTAGAACACCTCTTCCACGTTGAATGATGGACTATATAGAACTTGGGCCGAGGAAATCCATGCTATAACCCCAGAGCATGTATTTCAGTAATGATGGGTAAGCAGGGTGTGTTTATGCACCTCAGGATACCCAGAACTACTCTGGAAGCTGGGAAAAATAGACGCTACAATTTTCTTCTTAAGCATGCAGTTCAGGTCGCCATATATCCCCAAATTCCTTTTCCTTTTCCTGCTGGGAGGCAACAGCTACAGGGAAAAGAGAACTTGGGGCCCTAAAACATTTTTTGAGACCCTGTCAAAATTCCAAATGTGAATTTTTTGTGCATTAAAGATGACTGAGAGGTCATCTGAAGGTTAGTCACCATCTCTTGCTCCATTGGTACAGTCTAGGAGAAAGACATGTGATATTTCTGGTGTATTTCTATTATTCTCTTGATAGATTCTTTTTCACCCGAAGAATAACTGCTGTTAACAGTGAGCACAATCATGTATTAACCACCAGCTATTTTCAAGTATTTATGTCACAATTTTAAAATACATGATTTAAATCAGTCTCTCCTAGTTGTAATAGATAATATTTTTGTAAGTAAAGAGCAAATCTCTGCTCTTATTTTCTCTGTGGCTGCTCTATGCTCTCCTGTGTTCCTCTGACCTGTCTCCCTTTTGAAGTCTTTTCAAGCATTGCTGCCTCTATTTTTTCCTTACAATGTTACGGACCTATGAACTTGTTCTTGACAATGTAGCATAACCATTAAACTCAAGGGATTAAGAATCAATCCAGTTGAACTACAATACTCTCTGTGCCTCATTTCCTGACTCCTCAAAAATAACAATTACACTTGCCTCACAGGTTTGTTTGACAATTGATTGAAATGAAATTCATAAAGAGCTAGAAATATTGCCTGACATGCAATCAGTGATCATATGTATGAGCGATGGCCATACGACTCAAAATGCATCCTTCTAAATTATCTGCCAAGCGTCCCTTCTTCTTCAGCTGCTATAATGAACTCTTGACTTGTCAGTTAGAAGATGGCAGCCTTGTTCCTGAATGGCTATGTGAAGGAAAACAGAACCAAAGAAACGTATAACCAGGTAAGGTAGGCGCCATCGCTTTTATACAGGGACACAAGATACAGCATGCAGAAATTAGGCACCACTCCAAGTCCATAAACACAGTAAGCATCAGAGCCGTAGGAAAAATACACTTCTACGTAAATCTTAAGCCTTTATACTAATGGCACTTGGGAGGTAAGCATGACCCTGGAAGGAAGAGATGGGGGATACCCCTAGCTGTTGAGCATTTCCTGTAGGGATGGTCACATTTGAGCACTTGCACGTGTACACCTGTTGGTGTATGCCTTCTCAGCTCAGTTTTCCCATATCTTAATGAGATGGCGTCTCATTGTCATCAGCTTTACAGAGAAAACAAAGAGGACTGCATCAAAAACATATCGAGGGTACATAGTGCTCCAGTTCTCCACTTTTCTTTCTGTTTCTGTGATGAACATCATGACCCCAAAGAAACTTGGGGAGAAAAGGATTTACTCCATGTTACAGCTTGTATAGTTAACTTCAAGGGAAGGGAGGACCCTAGAGGCAGAAACTGAAACAGAGACCATGAAGGAACACTGGTTACTGGCTTGTTCTTCAGGGTTTGTATTTCTCTCTCCTCTCTCTCTCTCTCTCTCTCTCCCTCTCTCTCTCTCTCCTACCTCTCTTCCTTTATTATTCTTTCATTCTTTATAATTTTATAAAGATTTTTGTTTCACAAAATCTAAGATATTCTCTTGATCTTCTTTAAAAACTAGACACAAACAATGGCTTATATTTTAAAATAGTCTCCTTGCTCCAGTTACACCAAAGATCTCATTCATGCCTGTACCCAAAGTGGGTATCCTCCAAGCCAATTTTCACCTTGCTTTCTAATAATATAATCCAAGATCAGTTGCCTACAGGTGCATTGTCTGTAAGTGGTCTGGGCCCTCCCACATCAATTGTCAATTAAGAAAATGCCCCAAGGCAGGCCCACGGTCCAATGTAGAGACAGTAATTCTTTAGCTGAATTACCCTCTTTTCAGGAAATTCTAGCTTGTGTCAAGTGGTTCAAACCCACCCAGCATGCATAGCTCATAAGCAGAATGAGGCGGAGGTCAATGACTGTGATTGGAAAGGGAGATTGAACTGAAATTTAGCCATCTGGATGCAGACCTTCTGTGAGCTACCACGTTTGCTTCTGAAAACCAAATGTCCCTTTAAAACTAAATAACATGCTTTTCTTCTCATCTTCTTAGCACATATTTTTGTATCTGTGTATGGCTAACTTATATTTAGAAAAACACCACAGAGCACACCCTAAACCATTATTGAATATATAAGTCTGTTTTGAAAAAAAAAACCCAAAGTTTGTTAATTATCTTTTCCCTGTATAATGTGCATGAACACAAGACTCGATAGTTTTAGAAGGCACTAATTCTAATTTCGAAGGAAACAAAGTTGGAACTATTTCTGTTTAATAAAAATCTGTCCCCTTGTGTCCTCTCCTCATTTTCTTGCTTAAAATTATACAATCAAAAAATTATGCGAGCCAAAAAAATTATGCAAGCCAAAACAATAATTAACTCAGTAAATTTTAGGGAACTCAAATTTTCATTACTATGATACCCCAAAATATACAATGGTACTCCTATGATGAGATGGGAGACCGAGACAGGGAGTCCCCTAGAGGCTTGGGGCCAGCTGGCCTGTAGTAGAGACTGATGAACAATAGCAGCCAAAACAGAAGGATGCTGTCTCAAGCTAGGTACAAGGTAAAGACTGACATCTCCTCTTACATCCGTACCAGCATCACAGCACTTGTGTGCTCAGCTTCACATACACACACACACACACACACACACACACACACACACACGCACACACACATTCATCATCCATACAAAAATATGAAAATTGTAGATGTTTAGGGTGATAGCTATGTAAAGCAAATCTTTCATTCATCTCTTATAAGTGTCCTAATGGAGTTATTAAAAGGCATTGATAACCAATCAAGAAATGAACAATCTAGGGAAAGTGTATGTAGAGAGAAAAGTTACATATATAGGAAACATTTCCTTTAGATATCTAAGCATTCCAACAACTTCCTGCAACTTTTGAATCCCCAACTAAGTGTAGTCCCAGGCTCTTCATATACTATGGTAAAGGAAGCATTTTCTATCCTTGCCTCATCATTTTGTTGGGATCACATAACAACCAGGGCTCAGGGAAGAAATGGATGGCTATTGAGTATTTATTATGTGTCAGACATGACTGAATATTTTATACATATTAGAATATTAAAATCAACAAATCTACGTCTTTGGTAGTAGTTTTACAGTTTGCAACTTTGCAGGTTAGAAAACCAAAACTCAAAATAGTTAAGCAACTTCTGTGGGTGTGGTGGGGTTAGTAAGAAGGCTAGGATTTAAAAGTAGGCAGGACATCCCTGCCCAAAATTCTTATAAACATCATGATGGCTCCTAAACAAGATGGTGCCCTTGAAATGATGGAGAAAACAGTAGGAAAATAATATTGCCATACGCATTTATAGTCTACACCGCCTTTGCTGTCCATCATCTCCTTCGGTCCTTAAAGCAGGTACTGCTCCCTCCCACTCTACATCCTTTCCCATCCATCCCCCTCTTTTACTGTGCTCTGATTTCTTCTTTCCCTTGCTTTTACTCATCAAAATGATCATCTTTGCGCTCACTTGTTCCTCTTTGCACATGCCTGCTTCTGCTCTGATGAAGCGAAGCATACTCTTACAGCCTTCCAGGACTCGTTGTGTAAGTTGCTCTCATTCTCTCGGTGTATTCTTCTCTGTACTTACTGCTCTCTGGAGTCACACTGTTTTCTCACCTATTTAAATGTTTTGTTTCTACCCTAACCAGGAGTCACGCATGTCATTGAGAGAGACCTCATCTATCTTTTCTTCCTTCTAGCCCCCTGTCTCAAATACGTAGCAGGCATGTCACAATAGGCAGCCAAAATTTATCATTTTTCTATTCCTGTCTTTTTATTGTACTTTGTTGTAGTTTACCTTTTCATTGAACTTTTAAGCTTTTTTTTTATTTGGATATGAGATTACTCTTTAATTACTATTTGGAAGTGTGAGCACTGATTCTTGGGATTAGTGATTATCTCTAGGAAATTCAGTTATGCCTTCTAATAGCTTTTCAATTGACAATCAAATACTCTGAAGACAGGAAAATTTGACAGCTCTGTGTTCATATTTCTTGCTTACTTTTATCTAATAGCATTGGTTAAACCTTTTGTATTGCTCTTGAGCTTAAAAATACTGTTTCATCTTTCACCTTTAAATACAGCATTCAGCATTACATCTGATAGCTAACCTTTATCATGTTGAAGAAAACCCCTTCTCACAGGTTACTACAAGTGTGTGTCTTAAAATCACATATTAAGCTTACGTTTTATGACATATGTAAAGCATTTCTGTAAAGTAAGTCCTACCATTGTTCCATCATCCTTCCTAGGAGATTCAAAGCTAAGTGGGGTACTTCCTTCCAAGAGGGAATCTTGATATTTAACTCATGTTTTTAGTTAACACCTTGATGCAGGTGGTGAGTTTTAAACAAGCTTTTACCATTGGGAATTCTAGATATTAAACTATCTACATGGCAAATAGGTTTAGGTCTTCTGTTACCCATTGTATCTCAGTTGACTAACTTTTCTGTGAGCGTGATCGTTTTCATTGTGTTCTAAAACATCACTAATATGAGGAACATACCAAAGAAGAGTGATGCCTAGATTTAACAATATTTGCTAATTCTTAAAATAATCCCCCATAGATTATGGAATATTAGTATCTTTTTACAGCATTCATACAAGTTTTACATTTAACTTTAAAGAGATTGATTTTTAATATTTTGATGATTTAATCACACAGCTTGTTTTGACTTTATTAAATTAATTGATCAATATTTTCCAAATCGATTACTCTTAAATAAGATTGTCCCAGTCATGTACCAGTGCTATCAATATGAATTTAATCACATTCTGACTTGATTCCATGTAATGAATGAAAATTACATTGAATTTTATTTGCTTCATTGTAACCTGTCATTTTAGCTAGGTACAATCTTAGAATGCTGATATTGTTTGTTCAATTATTTCTTATTTTCCAAATCTGTATGCCACCAACAAATTTGACTAAAATAATAATTTATGGCACTCAGCTGAAATCTCAGTAACAATGCAGAAGACGGAGACCCATCCATTCTTAGAGCTGCATTCAACCACTAGAAGCCCACTTCACATAGCTCCATGTTTTCAGCAAGGCCTCTTGCACAGCTAATAGCATCCGGAGGGTGGAACACAGCTGTGCTGTACCTATGAAATTCATACAATCCATTCTCATCGACCCATGTACCTGCTGCAGAATCCCTGCTTTCTTTTCTAATGGTTCATATTTTATCATTCTAATAATATGCCTTCTATTCTGTTCTGCTAGGAGATATCACCAAATAGTTTGGTCTGTCATTCCCTAAAGCATCCTTATGCATTTTCCCAAAGTCGTGTTACCTGTTCAACCTACTGTTCTTAAGCATCACTTCTATTAGTCACTTATTCATAGTGTTCAATTACTCCATTGCTGTTCAATAGACACAGCTGTCAATTGGTGTTCACTTCTCTGCTATCTAACTTTGGGGTTTCAGTCTTGTGAGCATTCCATGACTTCTATTAATCTGTCCTTTT
The DNA here is from genome assembly GCA_004026605.1 of Ondatra zibethicus. NCBI lineage: Eukaryota > Metazoa > Chordata > Mammalia > Rodentia > Cricetidae > Ondatra > Ondatra zibethicus. Next base: position 26,588 of record PVIU01009622.1, on the reverse strand, counting down.
ATTTTTCTGGTGATGGCAATTCTTTGCTAGAAGATCTTATGCAGAATTAATGTTACTATGACAACAGCAAGCAAGTAAACAAAAAGAACAGAACCAGGTGGACTTGAAATTGCTCCAGTGTTTCTAGACGTGGTGATTAGTTTAAACTGGGAGCTCTGGGCTTTCTGTGCAACACAGACAGATGTCTGAATATGACTTCAAAAGAAATTTCAATCCCACGTGGCTTTTAAATGGTTTTAGGCATATTTGCTTTCACTCGGCAAGTCTTCAAGTGGAGCAAGCACATTATTAGCAAAACCCAATCTTAAAAACTTCTTGATCCCATTGATTAGAGGTAATGAATTGGTGGGATCATTGTGACTTTTAAAGACATTTTTTGTCAACAGAGAGTGCTTTTAAAATAAATCTGTCTTAACCTGTCTATCATGCCATAGTTCTATCATTCATTAATTTGTAGTTGTGAAAAATAAAATCACAGAGTAGCTCATTTTTGCATACTGGGGTAGGGTAGATGGTTCTGCAGCCTGCTCTTCACATTAGAAAAGTCTTCATGGTCCTGTTATATGACTAAATGTTTGGTCCATTCGCCAACTAAAACAGTAAGATCAATGCAGAAAATGAAGAGGAGACTATGAATATCAACAACAGTGCCTCTCATTATTTCTGGCCATTTGCTGGGCTACACACAGACACACAGACGGCCAGACAGAATACACACACACACACACACACACACACACACACACACACACACAAATACACACACAACTGATAACCTAAAGCAGTCATTGCTTGTTCATTATTTTGTGCATATTATTCAGAAAATATTCCTTATGCTCTACTATATGGCTAGGAGTCTTTAGAGAGCCTTAAAGCTACACCCCCGAAAAAAAACCACTAATTTCATGAATGGCAGGATTGCACCAAAAACGACATTCAGCAAAAATAGTTTTTAAAATGTTTATTGCTGCCTCCAGAAAAATATTCGCTTAAAGTAAACAAGTACTTAATGTTTATGAGCTGAAATGTATCAGGCTGTTGACGTTGGTGAGGCTTTAGGATGAGATACGACATTCTTAGCCTTCCGCTTTTTCTACCAAGATCATCAGGCATGCATCTTTGAAACAGTAGTTAAAATTATTACACTTATTTTTCTTCTTCCTCATTTTTTTCTGTCATAAAAATCCCTCCAAATGAAAACAAAGATAGAAAACCAAGGTGCAAGAGAAGGAATGCCCCACCCCCACCCCCCGTGCCTCCTTTGGACTGAGAGCAAAAGCAATTTTGAGTTGAATACAGATTTTATAAAAACTGGTAAATGCTGCCAGGTGGTGGTGGCACACTCCTTTAATCCCAGCACTCAGGAGGCAGAGGCGGGCAGATCTTTGTGAGTTTGAGGCTAGCCTTGCCTGCAAGAGCTAGTTCCAGGATGGCTTCCAAAGCTACAGAGAAATCCGGGTTCGAAAAACCAACCAACCAACCAAACAAACAAACAAGTTAACAAGCGGTGAATGCAGTTGGTTAGAAAATCTATAGTTTGCCCAGGGCTTGAATTGGAGATACATAAAGAAATGGACTCTGTATGTGTTTAAAAGTGAAAAGAAAAGAGAAAATGCTAATACGTAACAAATGTAATAAAGACTGTGGCACCATGGGATTCTCATTGACTTTTAATATTTGTTCTCATGTTGTTTTCCCCCATAGTATTGAAATCCACAATATAAGATTTCTTGGTTTCCCAGTAGAAACTTCAAAGGACAAAAGTTTGATCTTTTAAAATGAGGAAATGCACTTAAGACTAGTTTAATCAATAACTTAAATTATGATTGAAAGTAGCCAAGAAATAGCAGTTTCCATTTCTATTTTTTGCAACTTATCCAAATTGAAGTGGAAACATAGAAAAGTTAGATGATGGCAGCCGCAGCAATTTACCTTATGCACACACTGAAATCGGTTGTAACCTATTGATCAGGTCATCGAACACCAATGATTTCTAAATTATGTAATTTTAATTAAGTCCTAGAATTTTATTTTAAAATATTCACTTTATTTTCAATTGCACATATATTATTTCTTCTGTGTGGGGACTATGTCCGCATGACTGCAGTTGCCCAAGAGAGCCAGAGGCAAGGATCCCCTGGAGCTGATGTCTCAGGTGGTTGTGAGCCACTGGCATGGGTTCAGGGAACTAAATCTGGGTCCTGAGGTCAACACTAGCTCTTAACTGCAGAGTCATCTCTCTAGACCCAGAGAAAAATTAAATTATTCATTTTTTTCTACCATAGGGTTTGTATCATCACGTTATGGGTCATAATTTTTTAAACCATTTTGCTTTAATGGTTTGAAGGGGAAAGGTTAAGCAAAGGACAAAATTTAAAGGGGCTTTTCATATTATCCTTTCTGACCTTGAAATGGGACTTGGCGAAGATTAGAAGCTACCGCACCCTCAGGAAGTGCCTGAAAGGCTTCAGTGTTCAACACAGTGAGGCATTTCCAGTTTCTATAAAGGCGGCAGTATTCAGTATCATGGGCTGCACTCTGCTTTGCTGCCCTGAGTTTAGCTGAAAGTCATTCCTAGTTTTAGAGATTAAAATCTGGCCAAGCCAATCTCTGAACACAGGAAGAGGGTCTGAGGACATTTGAGAGTGGGAAGAGATGAATTTCACACTCATCTTCTTATCAGAAGCTTCACGCTGCCACAGGGGTAAATTACATGTACTGCTGTCTACACTGATGTCTCTCTAACCCCAAACTAGCCATTCCTTATCAAGACCACTGGCATTCAAGATAAAAATTTACGGATAGTACCATAAAAGCAAAGGTTTAGTGCATTTTTGAAAATCAAATTATCATATGATATTATAATCTGACAATAAAACAGTGTAAAGCTAATCTGTAGATTTACTTGGCTTATATAACCAAATTTCTAACTCGTGATGTAGCCTTCTGGTGTAATTGTTTTTCGGTAGTTTTAATTTTTGACTGTCTTTTTTTTCTCTCAGTAAATTAACTAGATGGTAACCAAGTAGTAAATCTGGAACTGATTTTATATGTACTCCATTATGACTGCTTTTTGTACAGATCATAATAATATAATATATGAAGACCAACTGAAATTTTCCCTCTCTCAGGGAGCCATTCTTAACAGCAACCAAGTAGCTCTCACATCCATAAGCTCTTCTCAGATAGTTTTCTTCAGGGCATTTCACATTCTCATATACTCTAATGTCATCATTATGAGTCATGTCATCTGAGCACTGGCTACTACCATCAAAAACTCATTCGCTAAGACTCCTCTTTTGTGATGTGCTGGGGGCTTCCATTCTTCCTCCTGAGGCTCTTTACCCACTATTATCGACAAAGCTTATTTCCTCCCTTTTCTCAGTGGTCTTCTCAGATGTCGCAGCCACAAGGGGTCTTTCCTTGACATTATGTATGCATGTATGTATGTATGTATATATGTATGTATGTGTGTGTATGTAAACAATAACCCATTGTCATTTGTTCACTTTTATTTTACCCCATCAGCCTCACACTTGTATATGTGTATTCATTGTATCCCTCTCAGTAGCATGCAAACACCATTAGATTTTTACCTATTTTGCTCAACTGGCACAACCACAGTGCTTCGAGCAGTATTTGGAATAAGGCTGACACTCAGTAATTTTTAGTAAATCCATCCCTTACCATTTGTCTCCTCTAGTAGACTCTTAAGATTCATAGGGGCAAAAACCTTCCTTCTTGTATTCCCACAGCATCAAGTATGCAACAGGTGATAAAGGTATACTGAACTAATGAATGAATGAGTTGTTTGTATGGCTTAAAAAAGAAACCTTTGTCTAGTGGCCCCTACTTATGACAGAAATTACAATCGTCATTTGTCTAGTTTCTCAATATACACTGATCCCAAATAAAGTGTGACTTATAATAGGACCTCAGTAAGTAAATGAAAAATATCAAGAAACGTTAAACAGGAATCTACTTGTCCATTGCAGACCCCCATGGTCTGCAGTGCTGGCTAGTCTAATGTTTTGATGACATTAGAAAATAATCTTTGGATATTCGTAGAGATGTGAAAGCCCCCAAGTGACCTTGTCTATCCCTTTGGGCCAGCCTGGATCTTTTAAGTCTTACTTCCCAGACAAAAACCAAGATGAATATGACTTCTCAGTTACTGCCTGTTATCATGTTTGAATTTGAAGTGAGTAAATCTTAATTTAAACCTGTAGCTTTGATTTGTTTTCTTAAAAACTTTCCACGAAGATTCCATATGTGTGTGCATATATGTGTATTATGCATGCATGGTATACATATATATCCACATATGTATACATGTATGTATGCTGTTATATATGCTGCCAAAGGACACTAAGCAAGATTTAAATCTCCCATTTAGAGGTAGTGTAGGCTTATAACCATCTATTTTTATTTCTTTTGTGTTTTATATTTGTGTGAATCAAAGCACTAGAAATTAACCGGGAGCCCTAAAATCATAGCATGTGTATTCTCATTTGCTGAGATGCACTTTATTGTCCCTGACAAGAGTCTTATTTCCTTCTTCCCAGCTACAATCCTGCTTGGGGCCTGGTGGCACAGGCTTTAAATCCCAGCACTCGGAAGGCAGAGGCAGAGTTCAAGGCCAGCCTGGTCTACAAAGTAAGTTCCAGGACAGCCTGGACTACACAGAGAAACCCCGTCTTGAAAAATCAAAAACAAAAGGCAAAGCCTTGGTTAGCAACTGTGGCTGGTGGAAATCTACCAAGCCAATAGGAGAAAGGTTCCTAACAGCCTTCCTATGCATGCTCTGGGAGCTCTGCAATGCTGTGACTCCATGGATTGTATCTCAGTTTGGTATGGAATCCCCATAATCAACTGTTCTTGATTTACTTCAAGTTTCAGTTCACTAACACCAGTCTACATTAATTTTAGATTTCCACCACAAGTCAAGGACTATGAGGAAATCGAAGATGGTTTCAGAAATGGCCTTATGGCTCAAGGAGCTCCACCCACTAAGGGCCGGGAACAAAGCTAACAACCGGTTATAAACACTTTGGAGGGACCAAAAGACTTTGGGTGGACAAGTTTAGAGTATATCAAAGGACACCCCAGAGCTTGGTGTGATCTAGTCTCCTAGTCAAACGCTGAAGCCTAAGTTAGGGTAAAACTGCATAGTAGGGTGATCGTCAGTTCCACGTCCCCAAGGAACAACCGAGTTAAGCCCTTCTCAAGGACAAAGTTTAGAATCCCACGTTCCAGCCACCTAATAATAATAAAATTACCTGCTCAATCATGTTAAGGTACTATCACAATCAAGTAGAGGGAAGACACTTTATTGAAAGTTTTCTCACTCACCAAACAGTTAAAGCCAGTAAGGATAGTTCATTCAAATATCCACCTAGTTAACCTATGTAAATACTTCCTGGGTTACTGTGTGAATCTAATCACGGATAGGTGCCATTTGAGTATAAACAAGAATGCACGTTAAATCTTTGTCTGCCCAACACCTCCCCTGAACAACTGACTGGGACACCTAAGGGCTAAGATACCACCCAACCCAAAGTGGGACATTTGTCTTAGTAATAGTAGCAGTGAGATATGAACTTGCTTGGGTATGTGATCTTCTTGGAGTGTTTGCTTCTAACGTAGTTAGAATGTGGACTGTTGAATGCAGTTAAACTTGGGATGGTTAATGACTGTAATTTAGTAATGGGACAATATAAGAACTCATCACATTAAAACAGAAATACTTGGGAAACCCATCGTTTTTAATAGCTTGCCATCTGCTTGGCTCTTACCAGCAATGGATTTATCCTGCTTAGTACAGATGATATTGGGGGTAAAATCATAGATTAGACGGCAGATTTCTGAGCTCTTTACTGTTATTTATTTGCAAGCGTGTAAACGAACATTTCCCAACATAAAAATCAATTATGTTTCAACTCTCACCCCAAGTAAGGTTGCTATGGGCACCACATAATATCTGTTCTGGCACCAACAGATTGAGGTAAAGTCACCAGAGATCTCTCTAAATTAAGAACCTTAAACAGAGTTTACCAGCTTTGCCACTGTGTTCTGCAGCAGGATGCTCTTTTTGCCTTGTTGGGCCCGCTAGTTTAATCCTCCAGAAAGAGAAATTTTAGAGGGACAAGGACTAAATCATTTTCTTTTGAGCACAGCATTTTCAAATGGCTGCCCCGGGTCCTAAGCCCCGCCGCTTTAGACCAGGGCTAGAGGTGCCCTCTCTCTGCAGAGCAGGGACTCTGGTGCTCTATACCTGGACATGGGGAAGGAGAAAGGAAACTCCCCCTCACAGTTGGGTACCACTCATGTGCACTACGCAGGCCCCAAGCTTAGAGGAGACACCAGTAACCAGGTTTGGGAAGGTTTGAGGAGGACGCAAACGCTGTTTCCCATGCAGCCAAAGAGTAGGGCGCACAGGTCACAGGCTAGAAGTTAAACTGTTACCCAGCCTGCGCTTTGTCCCCGCGCTGTCTGCAGCCCAGGCACGGAGGTGCACTTGGTTGGCTAAGAACAATGTTGATTTGGAGCAGGAGACAGGAGTTGCTACCAGCCTGGAACTGCAGGCGGAGGGAGCACTACGAACCAGCGACCCAAGCTGTAGCTCCGGACGGGAAGCCGGAGCCAAGCCAGCTCGCCTCCGGGATGCAGCGTCCCCTAGCTCGCTAGGCTGCCCGGGTTCCGCTCTGCCCTTTCGCCTGAGGACAGCGCCCTGGTTCGGCAGCCCGGCGACCGTGCACCCAGCTACCCTGCCAAGCGCCCTACCGCCCCGGGGAGATCTCGCAGTCACCGCAGCTGCACAGATCCTCTCTCCAGCGCGGGGACAAACTTCCTCCCTCCGGGTCCTTGGGCCGGCAGTTGTTAGCTGGCTTCCCCACTGGTCCCTTTACTGCTCTGGCTGGGAGAGCTTTTTCTGCCCCTCTCTAGTTACCAGCGCTCAGCGGTTCCCGCACATCCTCTCCAACAAAGCCGGGGCCCAGAGGCGACCCGGCAAGGGACTAGGACTGGTGGCTGGAGCATCGGAGCCCTGGCAAGGCATCCACGCCCCGGCGAGCACTGCGAGAAGGGGCGGAGGGGACGAGGCGAGGAGAGAGGGGTAGAAAGTGTCCTGCTCCGGGCGCGAAAGCCTCCTAGACTGATCATCCTCGCCCAGTTGCCCCTAGCCGAGCGCATCCTGCTGTCCCAGTGGGACTGGGCAGGGCGAAGGGGGAAGCTCTGCGGACTCTGTGGCCTGATGTACCAGCCGCTCCCTTACCTCTGTCCAGAGTAAGCGGCTGGACCACTGTCAATGTCGCCATGTCTGCCTTGGGAGCCGAAGTGACGCTCGGCTTCAGCATCAGCAACCGCTTGTAGTGAGAAAAAGAGGAGGAGATTGGGGGCGGGGGTGGAGAGGGAAGACGGAAAGGAGGGGGAGGAGGGGGGAGGCAGGAAGGTGGTGATGGAGGAGAAGAAAGCTCGGGTGGGTTGGTAGCCAGATGGAGACTCAACTGTTCTGCCGAGGCGAATCTTCAGACGCGGCGCCAAGCAGGGCAGGTATCCGCGAGCGCCTGCATGGCCAAGCGCTGAAAAAGGAACGCTCAGCCCTAGAACTTCGCTCCTCCGCCCATGAGCTCTGGCTGGGTGCAGCTGGTTAGGTATCTTTCAACTTTCCACCCAAGCGGAATGGTCAAAATGCACTTGTACACAGAGAAAGAGGGCACGGAAACGGGAGAGAGTGGTGGGGACAGAGGGTTGGTGTTTTGGGGTTATTTTTGGGAGGGAGGGTTGGCTTTTCAGATTAAGAAAAATTTCAACCTACTAATCCCACACCCCTTTAGATAGAAAGCACCACTGGCAACGGAAGATGCTCCTATATCGTTGTAGTTGCTGTTGATTTCTGTTGAAGCTTTTTTAGAATGTTCACTCCTATGAACAGTACGAGGTAACTGCCTGAGGGCCGGGGTTTATAGGTAAGTGTTCACTTAGGAGTTGGGTGTATCGCCTAGGAAATAACCTGCCTTTACAAGCAAACTTCCTAACAATGTTTTAAAATTAAAAACCAGTCTTTGTCATTGAAAAAAAATACCTATCTAGGACCTTTTCACATTAATCTTATGTATTCAGGGGTGTTACTTATTGGTTAATTAGTATATGTGAAAAGAATTTAGCCAAGAGAGTTGTATGCATTTACTCCACCCTAGATTCATTCTTTCCCTGCAGCCTCTGATTAAGGGGGCGATAATATTAAAGGGCTTATTTCAGAGTCAGCTGACCAGCAATCAGTTGTTAGAGCCCTCAAGTACTGTAAGCCCCTTTATCTCAACTTTCAGTAAATTTCTACTAAGCCTCATGTCCTTATCAAACGATGAAGAAGCGTGGATAAGCCTCCTATAGGCATAATGTAGGTGAGTGGGAACAGTACCTGGATGACAATGCTACGCATCCCTGTGACAGTTAAATCATCTTTGTGACTCCCAAGGACCTCTCAGGGGCAGACCTTGGGTTGCAGCAAAGTATTTGCATACAATCAATGACATGTTCTTCTAATGACACCAAGAGATGGAAAGCAGTAGGCTTTCACCAATGACTGATAGAGTCGAAGATGACTGACCATCCTTAACTACTTTTAGGAAGAACCTTGATCATGAAATTCAGCTCTTCATCGCCCATATTATCTGACAAACTCACAGTCTCTTGTAGATGCCCAGTCTCCTGCCAAACAAGAGGAACAACTTTGTTCAGTTGCACAGTGATCTGATAGTAGGGAGGAAACTGAGTCTCCTCTGCAAGGTCCCTGAGATTTGTGAGCTGCCGATGGGCCTGGAGAAAGAGATATGCTCCCAAATATATATACATTTATACACATGTAAGTGTGCTTGTGTGTGTGTGTGTGTGTGTGTGTACGTGCAACAATGAGAGAAATAGAGACCATGAATTTGAGAGAGAGCAAGGAGGCAGTACATGGGGGAAGATTAGAGGGTGGAAACAGGGAAATTATGTAGTTATCCATTAATTAAAACTTGAGAACGAAAAAAAAGGAATATACTTTGTGGTGCTCAGGAATGGTACAGTAGTTAAAAGCACACATTGTTCTTGCATAGGACTAAAATTCAGTTCCCATTACAGACATTGTGTGGCTCACTGTTGCCTCTAACTCCACCTCTAGGGGTCTCTGATATCTCTGACCTGCTCAGGCATCTGCATCCTGATGAACAGACCCACAATTAAAAGTAAAATAAATCTTAAAAAATGGATATACTTTGGGAATAGTGGATTCTATAACTTTAATTTAGTAGGTAATAAGCTAATAATAAATTTAGTAAAAGCTGTTAATTATGTATTATTAATATTTACTAGTATATTATTATTATTTGCTAGTATATTACCTGGTTACATGATAAACAGTGAACAAAGCATAGAATTCTGTGCAGGAAGTGCCTTAAGCCATATAGAAAGCACTGTGAGAGGCAGAGAAGCAACCAGCAATTCTAAGTGATTAACAGCAAACACAGGTACTAAAGGAAGTAACAGGAAGAAGAAATACAATTGTGTATCTTGATAGCAGAATGTATTTTAGGGTTTTGCACAAAATATTAAAGCTCATTCAATAACTGAGGATGGAAAAAAAAACAATCCTTTGGCCAGTAAAGTAAATTTTTAAATTTTTGATTAGAAATGCGTAAGTCAGCAGCTTGATTCATCTATTTAAAAGACTTAATTGAACTTATTTCAACATAAATTTCAGAGTGTGAGGTTCATGATGGCGGGACTTTTGACTTTTTGTTTCCTAATGAGTCTCCAGAACCAATATTTTGTAGCCTGTTTCTTAACTTATGTTATGAGTTCCTTAATTGAAAATTTGCTCGACCATTTTTCTTTTTTGTTGTCTCCTTTTCTTTTTCAGGGACGAAGAGAGGAAGTATCATTTAGCAGGTATCCATCCGTTATTATTATTCCCAGCGTTGGCAAATTCAATGTCCTTCGCTTATGTTTAAACACTTGTACAAAACTACTAATATGTCAGCATGCATAATCAGTTGTTTTCATTACATTTACTTGTGAACTAGAATTTGTCATCATATTTCTGAGACATGGGGAGACACAGGAAAATGTTGTGAATTTATGTGCCCATGATCAGATTTCGTGCACAAGAGTCTAGTCACCTCAGTTCCAAACTTTGTTTTATCAAAGTCATTATGCTTGACTTATTCATATGACATTCCTTTTCTGTTGCTGATATGTATGTATGTACGTACGTACGTACATACATACATACATACATACATACATATATATATATATATATAATTACATTTTAGTCCTAGATGTTTGGTTACCCAGTCACTATATTATTTACTTAAAAGGTATACAGTAGTTTAATTTTCAACATTAGTAACTTACGTTAATAAATTCCTTATTAAGCACCTTGTCCTTTCAAAGGTTGGTACTGTGATGTTCTCCCAGTCTTTCCAGCCTTGATAACTAGATATTTTTATTCCATATTGGAGATAAGTAAACTAAGCTCAGGCTTGTTAAAGTACTTATGCAGTAACAGAACGGAGACCCAGGAACCACTGTGTTTTCAGGGAAGAAAATCCAACACTTTACCTTATTGAACATTTAGTGTTTCAGGCATTTCTCTTTTTTTATGTTTTATTTTTCTTTTCATGTTCTTTTATTTTTTTTCATTCAAAAAAAAAATTTACATTTCCTCCCTTTCTCCCAGTCCCCTCCCCTTCCCCCCACCCCTCCTCCCTCCCTCTGCTTCCTTAAAAGAGGGAATGGTACCCTGCCCTGTGGGAAGTCCAAGGCCCTCCCCCCTCCATCCCTGCCTAGGAAGGTGTGCTTCCAAATAGACTAGGTTCCCAAAAAGATAATACATGCAGAAGAGATAGGTCCTAGTGTCATTGTTGATGGCTTCTCAGTCTGCCCCCATTGGCAGCCACGTTCAGAGAGTCCGGTTTGATCATATGCTCGTTCAGTCCCAGTCCAGCTGGATTTAGTGAGCTCCCATTAGATCAGGCACACTGTCTCAGTGGGTGGACAATCTCTGGTGTAAGTCTCCCTCACAGTGTCTCCCCCCCACATCTGGACTTTCTTCTCTGGCTTGAGACACAGTCAGAGAGAGGCAGGAATGGATGGAGGCAAATGTTCTGTTTCCAATGTAAACCAATACAGCTAATAATAAAACAACTGTCTGCTTTGAAATGTAAAATGTGTTCTTGCTAGAGATTTCATTCAAACGTAGTTAAATCTTCTTCCCTTAATTGAATCTTTTGAAATTACATGGTAGAATCAAGAAAAGGTTTGCAAAAAGCATTAGCATATCAAGAAAATATGTTTAGTTGAGCTTTCAATGGAGTATAATAAGCATAGTTTCGTATGAGAAAAATAGCACCTTCTAGCTGAAACTCTACCAGTCCAAGTCTTAGACATTATTTTTGACTGATTCAAACTCAATGGGTTTTGTCAAATTGCTACTAAATGAAGATGGAGAATCAACCTATATTTCAGCATGTAAACATTTTAACTCATTATTAGAAAAAAACATCTGAGAATTTATTGTCTTTTTATTTTTTGTTGGTAACTCCTTATCTATTGCCTCAATGGATTCTGGCATTTTCCAGACACTGTTCTAGGCACTTGCGATAATGAAGTGTACGAAATAATTAATCCTATTATCCCATACTTCTTATACTACAAAGGAGAAACAGGACAGAGTAATGAGGGACTAAGTAGAGAATGAAAAAGTTGGCAATTAAATTAGTTCTAGAAAATTTCTGGTTCACAAGGGTAGAGGTACAGCATACAGCATCTTAAGAAAATAATCGAGCCAAGCCAGGGTGACAGATAGATATACCTGTCTAAAATAGTTTGTTGTAGGCTATCAGAAATTAGAAAACATTGAGAGTCAAAGGGTGAAAAACAACATAATTTTAAAAAATGTAATGAACCTTTCTCTTCATGCCAATTACGAAACAAATAACAAATGATAAGAAGGCTGAGGGAAATATTGGTAGCATCTACAATAAAACTTGATAACACCAGAATGAAGAGCTACTAATTTAGTGTTGGATATCAGAAAATTAAAGATGAAATGAAAATATTAAAAGCCAATTCTCATTATTCTTAATTTACCTCAAACTAATAAAAACATTTTAAAGGGAGGAATGATGAAATCTGAATAATCATTCTTTAGTTGTAGGGTCTTATCTATATTTTCTCACATCGTTAATTATTATTTAACACATAAATAAAATATTTTTACTCTGCTTCTATGTGGGAATAGCATGATTCGTAAGTTTAAAGCCTTCCTGATTTGTGAATGTTTTATTTATATCTATTTGGTTCAAATAATAGTAAATAATTTATTTTAAATTATCATCTTTAGTTCATTTTGTAATTGGCATAAAGTGAAAGGTTGATTTTTGTGCTGTACATCATGTTGAATTAACAGTTTAAATCATAGTTGATATTTTAATAAAGGAATTTATATTCAGAGCTTTTAAGTTTCTTTTTTATTATGCACCCCAGCCTCACCTTTTCTTAAATTCATACTTATATTTTATAGGAGATAAAAAGAGATCCATTAAGCACAAATATATATTCTCTCAGTTTCTCCATATTAATCATCTTTTGGGCCTCACAATACTTAACATAACTTTTATCACTATGAACTGAAAGTTTTTAGTTTATTCTGAGTAAAAGATTGTGTTTGTTTGTTTTAGTGATGCTGGCAATTGATGTAGGACTTCACAGGTGCAAGCCATCTTCTCTATGACAGGCCTACCAAGCCCCAGTCCCAGACAGCAGAGTCAAAGATTTTACATCTATTCATTGTACATTAAGCACCTGCTGTATACCAAACACTAATCCATGGCTTTCGTTTAGTCTTGATAAAGGGAGGAAAATAAAATAGAAACCATCAATAAACTAAACAAACTTAGGTAGAGGTAATCATAAACACTGATCCTGTAAGACATGGTTTTTTGAATTTTATCTGAGACATAGTTCCAGGGATGTCTCACTGATAATTTTACACTAGCTATGATGACAGCAAATACTGTATAGGAAAGTTCCTCTCCTTTTCCCTGGAAAGCCAATGACTCTGCACTTATAACATGGCCCATGTGGTGGTTTGAATGAAAATAGCCTCCATAGACTCATATATTTGCATCTTTAGTCCCCAGTTGGTGAACTATTAGGAAGGATTAGGGAGGTGTGTCTTTCTTGGAGGAGGTGTATCTCCAGGGGTGGGCTGTGAGGTTTGAAAAGCCCATACCAGGCCCAGTACTGCTCCCCCTTCCTGCCTGTTGATGGGTGGTCAGTATGTAAAGCCCTCACCAACACACCGGCATGCTCCCATGCTCCCTGCCGTGATGATAATGGACCAATCCTCTGAAACTGTGAGCAAGTCCCTAATTAGTGCTTTCTTTTATATGACTTGCTGTGGTCATGGTATCACTTCCCAGCCATAGAACAGCGACTAAGACTTTAGTCCACAAAAGACTTACATTGTATTTGTTAGAAATGAGTTTTGAACAACATATCCATGCTATCTTTGATGTATCCCTTACTGATCAGGACACTGTACTTGGGCTAGAGTAAGAAATAAGAAATCTTCCTCCTATTTGTTGAGGAGTTTATGAAATAATTGAGAAGGAGGTAGAAGCATAGAATTAGAATATGATGTATCCCCAAGAAGAAATGATACTATAAATTTCTATGTTTAAAATGTATACAGAAACAAAAGGAAGAAAATGTCTTGAAAACTGTTTTGGAACTTGTTTATTTTCTTTCAGGAGAAACTAGGGATATTTTCTTTCTTTCATGGAGACAAGAAGATGATTTTTCCCTTTGAGCATGAAGAGACACGTTTTCAAACTTCGGTTAGCAACATCTAATTAAGCAGGCAAGACCTTCTAAGGATTTCATGGGAATCTAAGGAAGGCAGTGAAGATTCCTTTGGATTTCCTGAGACACTGAGAATTTACCATGGTGACTGTAACCGCTACCTTGATCATTGACGAGGACCTTCAGGCCTTGTTTTGGATTTTAGCTTCGTTTCAATTATCAGTACATTTATTCACTTAATTGTGGGGTGCTTATGTGCAGAAGAACGATATGCAAAAGGTGTCAGGGTGCGTGAGCAGAGGTCAAAGAACCAACTTATAGAAGATTTGTTCTCTTCTTCCACCATGAGGGCCCTGGGGCTTGAACTCAGGTCATCAGGCTTGTCCGCAAACACATTCACCTGCCCTAGGAATGAGGGAGAGGGAAGAAATGAGGCAGAAAGTGATGACTAAGACACCAACAACCTCCTGTGGATTCTGTATAATTGCACAGGTACACACACCCTTCCTACCACACACACAGTAAAATCTCTGGATCCCAATTTTAGCCTTATTTAAAAGAGGATTCAAATAGTTTTCTCTTAAAAACCACGTCAACTTGGGGCTTTAACTTTAAATCTAGCCTACCTTATTCCAGCCAGCAGTATAATTTTTCTCTAACATTAGTGCTATTGTATTAATTAAGGATATTAGAAAGAAATTAACATAAAGGCCATTTTCAAATTCTTCGCACATTCTTTCACAATACAGTAATTGGGTAACAGAATTTACACTTGGCATGCTGAAAAACATACATGTCAGTAATTAGCATGGTTAAGAGCTAAATGCGCCATTGACATGGACAGCACATTCAGAAGACTCCCACAGTTGGTTTTTATCCCCTGCTGCTATAGTTTGGAGGGGGAAATTGCTACAATTCAAATGTGATCCAAGCAGGAAGCTTATAAAATTCCTCAAGTTTACTAGTGAGAGCAAATTCTGTTTCTGTAAAACACAGCTCCTGCTCTGGGCTTATCGGCTTCTCAGCTTCTTGGTTCTTCTGGTCACAGTTGAGCTCTGTCCATGCAGGTAAACTTTTCTGGAGCTTTAGTCTCCTGCATCTCATACCTCACTGAGATACTTAAAGCAGATCTGTTTCCCAGAATGCAGTGTCTCTAAAAATTTCCTCTTCCAAGATTTTTCGAAAGAAATTAATTCTTGTTCAAACAATTTACTCATATATTGGATCTGCTTAAGAATTATTATGGCTTCTTGAGAATTTTATGATGAAGGACAAGAAAAAGACAAATGACAGTTTTAACTCTGGATTAGTGTCTCAAGGTACCTATTATCTGGGATGTGGTTTGGATCAATTATGCCATATCAAGTATATAAATATTTTTATCTAGACTCTCAAGCCAAAGCTGTCATCCAAAGTAGAGAGAATTGGCAGACCTCATGCCCATATTTAGGTAAAATGAAGTTTTATGGCATTCTGGAAAGTTTATATTTATCCTATCTGTTTCATTCGGGAGAGTGTTCTTTTGTTTTGAGATTTTCTTTGTGTAGCCCTGGCTGTCCAGGAACTCACTCTGTAGGCCAGGCTGGCCTCAAACTCAGAGGTTTTCCTGCCTCTGCCTTCCAAGTGCTGGGATTAAAGGCATGGACCATCAATCCCTGGCATAGTCAATTCTATTTTTGATAAGGGCTTTGCTTTGAAAATTTAAGGACAAGTCAGTGCATGTGGTAAACAATTCAAGGATTGTTCCAAAAGCCCATTCACCATGAATAATAACAAAGCCTTTTATTACACACACACACACACACACACACACACACACACACACACACACACACACACACAATGGCTTGTATGTGTGACACATATATAGACAAACAGGTTCACCTACATATAAAAAACACAAATAGGATTCAGATAGGTATGTTTTATTTAATTGCAATAATATTGCTATATTTTACATAAGTAGAACCACATAATCTTTCCTGCCTAATTTCAAAATAATTCATGAAAGAAGTGTTTCGTGTGTTTTCAGATTATTACTAGGATTTTACTCTCAAATAGTATAAATAAACAAAAATAAACAAACAAAAAACCCCAGGTTTTTCTCTATGCTGGACTGGGGAAATGGCTTGGGGTTAAAATTGCTTGCTGCCAAACATGAGGATCTGAGTTTGGATCCCAGAATCCATGAAAGATGTGGAGTGTGGGAAGCATCTATAACTGGAGACACCGGAGAGTGGGCGTAAGACAAGATCACTGGGGTTTGTTGGCTATCAGCCCAACCAAACAACAGCCAGCCTAAAGTTCCAAGAGAGTCCCTGTTTCAAGGGAATGAGGCAGAAAATGATAGACTAAGACACCAACAACCTCCTGTGGACTCTGTAAGCACACAAGTGCACACCCCCACCCACGTACTCCTTCTTTCTATGTTTTCTTTAGGAACATGAGTTCTGCTCATCTGTGGCTTTGAATGTGGCTATTTCCACTCACGTAATTCTGGATCATTGACACCTTCCCATATGCCTGTCATTGTATGCTGGTTGACTCCTCTTATCTATACAAATATCACAGAGATTTTAATTTTTAAAATCTTAAGTGATTAAAAGGAAATATGGATGCCACAGAATGAGCACCATTTTTTTTTGTTTAAAATGTCTATCTTACACCTTCCAGGAATAGAGTATGTCAAAGTGATTGTGATAGCTTTCTGTTAAGAAGCCAATAGTGTAAAAATCTGAAGAAACATAAAATCTAAAATCTTAAAACTTCACAAAAAATTTAAGCTTATGGATAAAATTGCATATATTTATCATGTGCACATTATATTTTAAAGCATATCAACACTGTGGAATCTGTGTGTGTGTGTTGTGTTCATTCTACCTAAAGAACATATGGACTGTCTCA
The DNA here is from genome assembly GCA_004026605.1 of Ondatra zibethicus. Lineage (NCBI taxonomy): Eukaryota > Metazoa > Chordata > Mammalia > Rodentia > Cricetidae > Ondatra > Ondatra zibethicus. The sequence continues at coordinate 9,833 of PVIU01009622.1, read as the reverse complement.
CGTAGTATTTTCACAATTAGAACATTTTATATCTAAGATCATGGCTTGGGTGAAAAAAATATGTTATTTGTCATCAACTTTAATTTCCACATTGTACAATAATTCATGAATTCATATTTGTGTATATAAGTGTTTGTATGATTTCTGTAGGTATGAGGTGTTGGCATATGTACATATATGGGTGCATATCTGTGCATGTATGTGAAGACATGCCTGTGCATACCTGTGCATGTATGTGTAGGAGGATATCAGATGTCCTACTCAATTGCTTTCTTCTTCATTTCCTCAAGACAGTGTCTCTTATTAGACCTGGAGCTAGAATGACAGCAAACCCAGCATTCTTGCCTTTGCTCACAATGTACTAAGGTTATTAAGGAAATGTGCCTGATCTTACCTGAACGTTTATGTGGGCACTGGCATCACTGAAGCAGGTTTTCATGCTTGTGCACTGAACCATCTCTCCAGCATCTAGATACTGGTTTTTTGACTATTTATTTCCACCAATGGAAACATTATAGGACTGTCGAAAGGGCATGGAAGACTGTAGAGAGATGTTGTAGTCCCTTCGTTTTCAAGTAAGAAGAAACCTAGTTCATTAAGGAGCTAAAATATAAAATTTAAATAATAAGGAATATGATTTTGTTAATTGTAATTCAAAGAACATTTTAAAAGCTAGTGCATACACTGCTCTCTACTGGCCTTATCGTTATTGCAACCATAACCAGTGACATATTTGTAAGTATGTGGGGTGGTGAATTCTCTTTATTTCAAAGGGCTCATAGAATTTTAAGTTCTATTGACATATACAACGTGGCCATGTATACATGTGTAGATTTGCATAAATGCTCCTTGAATTTTTATAGTGAATTTGTTTGAGGAGTTTGTAAATATGTAGTTAACAAACACACAACTAACTATATACTAAAAAGGCAAAATAATGGCCGAAGGCTGTAAACTCTAAGGCATAATGTGTTTCAGTTCAGCTAATAAACTGTGGCAATGGTTACAATGCTTGCTTGTACTTTCTGTCTGGAATAAAGTGACGACCTCTAAATTGCAGGATGGGTGGCTATGAATATTCAGAGGTTTAGGATGCTGTGGTCACCACAATGGACTCCTGCTTCTCTTGCCTTCTATTTGCATTCTCTCCTTACATTGCACCGTCTCCCTCCAACAACTTCATTGGTGCTCTTTGAATGCATAGGGGAACATTTTAATTGTAGCAGGTATGGAGAGACAGAGACAGAGAGAGATAAGGAGACAGAGAGAGAGAGAGAAGGAGAGAGAGAGAGAGTTCTTATTCATTGTGTAATTCCATGTTAGGTGCTACAACAAGCAATAAAAACAAAATGGTATTCAAGAGTACTGCAGTCAATATCCCAAAGGAATTGTTAGTATTTGTGGAATCATTACTCAGTTAAAACAGTTGCAGTGCTGTTTAGTCAGGAAAAGGATTTGGTGCAATTTACACTGGTGTGTAATTATCTGCGGATTCACATGGTCCATGAAAACACATTAGGGATTTATGATTTCATCCCAAGAAAAATGGAAGATGATAATGAGGTTCTATAGGAGAGTAAATAGGATGAATGTATTTCAAGAAGAATTATTTGAATGCAATGTGCAGAGTGATCAGAGCAGAGGGCAAAGGCACACATTTGAAGAGAACCATTTAAAAAGCCATTCAAGAACCCAGGTGAGAGAGCGTTGGTGTCTTGAACAAAGAAAATGGAATTTAAATTTGGTAAGGTGAGTGCCTACCAGACCTGTTTGGGAACTATCACTGACATGTCTTGTTAAGAGCTTGGAGACAAGAAAAATAAATCAAAGGAGACAAAATAGCAGAAAACTTTCCTAGCTTTCTCTGGCATGTAAGAATGGATAAATAATATTGAGAATACAGAAGAAAGAATTGTTTAGACAGAAGAGAGAAGATAGCTTTATCTTTGAATGCATGTAGTTTGATGTGACTTTGAGGCATGGAAATAGTTATGGCGTTGGTGATATAGTCATTTTGTAGTTTTGAGAGTTCTGGGCTAAAGCTATAAATTTGAAAATAATAGAAGTATTTGAATGGAGAAAATACATAAAGAAAAATTGCTAAAGTTTAATGTAAAACATATTGCTAATATCTCATGAAATCCAATAAGATTTTAAGCTGTAAAATGTAAAAAATATCAAATTTGGTCAACATTGGAAAGTGAAACCCAGAGAAAACACTTTATTTAGCTCCTTGAATTTTCCTGGCTAAATGAGAACAGGACTAAGACCATGGGTTAATAAATCCAGTCTATTTTTGTTACACTGCTATTATACTAGATTTTAAATTATATAAGTAGAGAGGCAAAGATTGATTTTCCAACATATACTCAGTGAATGGAATAGAACTGATATTTAGTAAATATTTGGGCATGTGAAAGAAAATATGTTCCAAAACAATACCACTTAGCAGACTCTCTGCATTTTAAATATATTTTTAGTATGAAAAACTGACTCAATACCTCTTGACTGTTCGTTTTGCATAAGGCATTTGCTCTACTATGTTCTGTATGTATTTACAAGAAACATTTAGGGAAAACATGGTCCTGTCCTACATACACCTGCCATTATTTCAATTATCTACAAAACAGGTGGACCATCGTATGTGTTGCAGCATAGAAGGCAGAAGGATAAAGTACTGAACAAAGTGTGGAAGGTTTTAGAAATGTAGTGTCATTACAGCAAGTCTTCACAATGAGATGGGTTTTTAGATGGAGTAGGACTGACAGGCATTTCAGTGGGATTACACAATATGTAGACACGTTCTGTTAGGGAGTTCTGGCATGCATTTTTTTTAACTTGTTGAAGCAGTCTACTTGACTGGAAAAGAACATTAATAAAAGGTAGCACAATATTTTAAAAAATCAAAGAGGCTGGTAGGGACAGAAATGGCAGGTGCTGGACAAGAAAGAGTTGCTGTATGGGTGTTTCTGGAATAATGGCATATTTAATACAGTTTCAATCTGTAAACATATTTTCTATCTGTGATTGATTAATTCTCCAGATGTAGAGTCCAGAGGCACAAAGAGCCAACCATATCAAACTTGATGTCTGTAGATCAAGTTCAAGTTCATAGTACACAGGAGCATGGGGAGCTCTGGATCTGGTTCTAAACACGCAGGATTTCTAAGAGCCTTCGACTTTCATAGAATATTCCCATATATAATTGTAAATAACTCCACCCTTCTTTGAAATCATTCTTATTTTTGTAGTTCTTCTTATCTCCCAATAGTAATAAAACCTGGTGCCCATGAAATCTCTAATAGCTTAGGTGCTACAGAGTTTTTAATTAAAAGGCAATAATGAAATTGAAATATCTATCATTGTTGTTGTTGTTGTTGGTGGTGGTGGTGGTGGTGGTGTGTGTGTGTGTGTTACTGAAGATTGAACCCAGAAACAAGTAATCTACCCCTGAACTACATCCCCATCTTGAAATGGAAGGTATCTGGTAGAGGTAGAAGGATAGGACAGAGACAAAATGCTGATATTTCGTGGGGAATAAAGGTATTCATTAAGGGAAACTTCAGGGGAATAATGAAGAGGCTGCTTCAATCCAGATGAACAAAGGTAGTTTCATTTTCACTGCAGAATGAAGATGGATTTTAAAATAATGATACGTTCATTCAGCTGAAATGTTTAGAGGAAATGAACTAGACTAAGCGAGTGTGACTGTGACAAGCCATCAGTTCTGTCGCATTTACCATTAACACCAATCTTATTATTGCCGGGGAAGCCAGGGGACAACTGAGCCTGCACGTCAGTGAACCCACAGAAACTGGAAGTTCTTCAACTTCCACACCTTGAACTTTTCACATGCCAACAATGAGTGTCCCCACAACAGTGTTCTTGGGTATAGAGACTGACATTTTTATTCAGAGTGTTGGAGATATAATCAGTGACACTTATATGTGTACACCATATTTTAAAGATTTATCTATGGGACCTATCTTTCATTCTTATTTAGAGTATATAAAATGTTAGAGCTCTTGGGACAGTCCATCTATATCTGGCGTTGGTGTGACTTCCACATTGTTTGATATAGTAAAAATATTTAGGGGGTAGGAGTGGCGAATGAGCTAGTCAACAGTTCTCTATGAGTGTAGCTCATAACTACAGTGATGTAAGGAACTAAAGCTGAGTCGATAGGAATGTGGGTGGAAGCGACTGCCAGGTTAATTGCTGCATTCGATATCATTCAGAAGAAAAATCGTGGAGATAAAACTGTAGCATTTATATCCCTGCCTTTCAAGTTTCCTTCTTCTCTATATTGCTTTTATTTTTCTGTTTCTATTGTTTGCATCTCATGTTTGATTTTTTCCCCCTCTCCTCTCTCCCTGGATTCTTTTGGAAAGAATTTAGCTCATAAAAAAACCTTTCCAGGTGGCTTGAAAATAAGGAAAATGACACCCATCTCTTCATTTTCCATATAGAATTGGAAGGATGATTCCGGTGAAGATATTGTCAAATTGTCTACTTTAAGAATAGGTCTTTTGAAGGGATAAGTGTACTATGGGATGTGCCCATGGTTTTCTATAGATACCAGCTGTTCCAAACCTGTGGGTAATTTAAATTATTACCTGACATGTACTTTCTTAGTAGATTTCCAACCATTCAGGGCCCACTGCCATGAATGATTATGGATGCTTCTTTTATGTAATGAAAGAACTTCTGTCTTCAAATGTAATACTTCCCATGTTTAAGGAATATTCAGATTTACAGTGTGACTTGGAGATGAATTATGGTATAATCATGTGACAAAGACGCTATACCCTAACATGACACCAACTCCAGACTGGAAGTCTCTGATTCATTTTCCTGTAAAACGTTAATTGAGAAAGGTCCTGATTGTACAAGGTAAAGCATTATTATTACTTACTGCCTATGTTCTTTCTCTCATATCCTCTTTCTCAAAATAACTCACATCTTTGTTTGTCTTTATTTGTATATTTGTATTCAGCATTAATGCTGACTTTGCCAATTCTTGCTATTTGAGAAACTCATGGTCTAAATTTCTGATAGACCCTCAAGGGTCGTGGGTTAAGAGCATGGTGATATTCTGATTGGGTTTTGGACTGTCATGGCATCACAAGTGCTTTGAGATCACCAGTGTACTAATTTGTTGATGACTAATTATTGGTAGGCTCATACCTTCATGACCTTTTTTTCAGGGGAGGTAGAAACTAGAAGATGGTGTCTAATTGTGAGGCATGGCTTTGAAGGATGGACTTTATGTTCAGTTTTAACTTCTTTCCCCTCAACTGTTTCCCAACTGTAACGAGAGCCTTCCTCCATCATGTCCTACCGCTATGATGTTTCTGCTTTGGCACTGCCCTATGAATTGCAATCTCTGACGATGTCAATCCACATTGCTCCTCCTGTTTTCCTCAGATATTTTGTTGCAGCAACAGAAAGCTAACTTGGCATCCTAGTCTTGTGTTTGGAAATAGTTTACACATATGATGAGAGAACTGTAATCGGCAAAATCATAATAGAAAATCTTGTATGACCTGTAAATTGCTGTATTCCTTAAGCACAAAAGAGCATTGGGGGCACTCTCCTGCCAAACACAACACCCTCTGTTATTTTTCTTGTTTCTCTGATAATATACCAGTGTTCAACTTTTTTCAGCTTTTTTATTAAGTTTAGGATCCCAGCCCATGGAATACTGCTACCCAATTAGGGAAATATCCTCATCTCAGTTGAACTAAATTCTCATAGACAGACCCAGAGTGTTGACTGTGGTTTCTGTCCGCCCGGTTCCCACAGCTGTTTAGCCCCAAAGAAATCACACAGACATCTACATTAGTTATAAACTGATTGGCCCATTTGTTCAGGCTTCTTACTAACTCTTATAACTTATATTAGCCGATTATTCTTGTCTATGTTAGCCACGTGGCTTGGTACCTTATTCAGTGAGGCAGTCACATCTTGCTTCTTCTGTGGCTGGGTCCTCTTCCCAGAATTCTCCTGTTCTCATTGCCCTGCCTCTACTTCCTGCCTGGTTGCCCCATCTGTACTTCCTACCTGGCTGATGGCCAAGCAACATTTATTTAAAATATAATTGACAGGATACAGACCATTGTCCCACAGTACTTCCCCCTCATTTATTTTTTAAAAAACAAGAACTCTGAACCTAATATCCTTTGTTTAGCTTTTCTCCTAACCAATAGCCATAACAACTTGTAACCAACATTTTAAACAAAGGAAAATATCCATAATCTATTTTGTGTTACTTGTATTGGTTAATGAATAAAGAAACTGCCTTGGCCTGATAGGGCAGAAGTTAGGTAGGTGAAGAAGACAGAACTGAATTCTGGGAGCAAGAAAGAGAGTCAGAGAGAGACACCATAGAGCCACTGGAGACAGATGCTGAGAATTTTACCCGATAAGCCACTGCCACATGGCTATACACTGTTTAATAGAAATGGGTTAAATTAAGATGTAAGAATTAGCCAATAAGAAGTTAGAGCTAATGGGCCAAGCAATGTTTTAATTAATACAATTTCTGTGTGGTTATTTCAGGGCTAAACTAGCCGGGTGGCCAGGACAAACAAACAAACAAAAAACCTCCATGCAACACCAGAGGTTTGTCTTTTAGGTGATTCTGGATCCTCTCAAAGTTAATATTAAACATCATGGAATGTGAGTTAAATTCCAAACATTACAATTTTTAGTGTTTGATTAATGTACCATACTGTACACACTTGTACACATGTATGACCTACCATGTGATGGTGTAGATGCATACACACATTCTCTAAAGATTAGATCAAGTCATTTAGTTTGTACACAGTCTGAGATGCAAGCAATACTGCTTATTTGCGCATCAGCCTTTCAAAGAGTCCATTGGAAAATAACTTTCCATTGAGTTACAAATTTTAGGAAGTATTTTGTGGAAATAAATTCAAAATAAATCTAGAAGGTTCTGAGATAACATATATTCAAGATTGAAATTACTTTGCTTCACAAGTATGGTTTAGGGTGGAATCAATCCTGTTTTGGAAAGAAATCGTTTTAAACTGTGATTGAACTTACAAGAGCCTGAGTGCTTTCTGAGGTTGAAATGCTCATATTACTATATTAATTCATTAAGCTCATGGGTAATTTTGTCGGCTTTCTTTTGTCTATATGGAAAGTGCAATTATTCAGTCAATTTTCTGCATATGAAGTGATTTGAGCCAATTAAAATATGTTAAAGCATCTCTCTATCTGAGCCTCAGCAACACTGTTATTGACATGAGGTGAGCTCAGATGTGTATCATCACAATGAGAATACAAATGTCTTTGTTTTTCTGAAGAAGACATTCAAGTTAAACTTCATCTTCTTGGCATGAAATTCCACTTCCTCAAGAATTTGTTTAATAATGTCACAGCATTACTCACGATTTGGGTGTTTTCATGTGGATAAAGTACATTGGGCAACAAGCCACTGTCTTATTCTACTTGTGTGTCTGGAATATTGGAAAGTTAAAATCCAATAATTTTTACTTGAAACACAAGTGTGAAAACATAAAAGCAGAACAGAGGCAACCACAACTGATTCCCAAGGTTGACGACAGACAGAATGTATTAGAGCTAAACATGCCATTTTAATTATCTCCTCATAAATGGAAAATACCACAATGACATATTCAAATTAGATTCCTGTACTTCTCACCATGCACTAGAATTTACCCACTGCAGTTCTAAAATCTGCATATCAAGATATAATTTGATGCATCTGAAATTTATCTGTGGGTTTAAGTAAAAATTGATTTTGCCCAAGTAGACTGATGTGAACACTATTTGTAGCAACAACGTGGAGATGCACTAGGCTGCCCACTCCTGATCTTTCCAATCTGTCAGTGCTATTAGGAGAACCCTACCGAATAGGAATCAGCTCCACAGCTTTAAGGATAAAATTCAGATTAAGTCAGGTGAGATTCTCAATCCAGTTCAAAATTAAAATATTCTGAAAGGGTAATTCTACTTCTCTAAGACCAATCAACTGTGTCCAACTGAAATAATTTTAGTGCCTACATTTTACCTGGCCACATATCACAGATTTAAAAATCCCCAAAGGAATGATTTTTCTACTTGTTTTGCTCTGGAGCTTACAAAGTTTATTACCAAGACTGCACACACACACACGTACACATGGATGCACTCACATTTACATATATACCTGAGAGAGAGACAGACAGAGAGATATACTCTTCCTGTCCTACTCATTGCTGACACTTCTGCCTTTTTGTAGTCTTTACAGCTTTTGTTCTGGTCTCTGAGGCATTTGTGAGTTCTCAGTCTCTGTTTTTGCAAGGGTAGGGTTTCTCTTTTCCTCCTGGAAGAGTGATGGCAGATGTATTATATTACTGGCACAACCAGTCTGATTAGCTCACTTAGTAAACCAAGAGTTGTTCAGTACTGCAATACTGGAGATCTTGGAATACCCTTAACAAAATAATAGGCAAGATCATCATGATTTGAGGATCTGGAAGGGAAATTTTAAGGTATATTAAGAAAATTTTGTAAGACTATATGCTAGTGGTAAGAGTCTGATACTAACCTGCTTTGTAGATTGTTAAGAACAGCACACATCCTACATAAATATAAAATATCTGTGTGCATTTAAGTATGTATACTATTATTTGAGTTGCAAGTATGGGAATTTGGAAAATAATCATTGTTTCCTTACCCACTTCTGTCTGTGAGGGGAAGGTCAGTAAAAGTCTGTCATGTTTCATTTGTTTTTCTCATTACAACAGTTTTGTTACATAATCACTTAGAGGCCAGCCTCTTCTCTTTATTTGAAACAGAACAATGAGAAAAACCTTGTTTCTGAGACACTGACCTGTGTGTCATATTTAAATATGAATTGTTATTTTTCTCATCACTTTTACTTTCACTAATGAATAAGATTAGATCTCATGTAGGCTAAAGAGGATTGACATCATTCGCAAACATTTGGGCATTTTAAAATGTCACAGCAATTTTTTTTAATCCCGGTTTACATTGTTATAAAACAAGATTCATTATTGACAAAAAAAGGTGAGCACGCTAGTGACTGAGAACTTACCTTGTGTTCCAGTTACACAAAGAGTCTTTCACAGTGTTGTTTTATTTAACCATTCTTGCATATCTGTGAAGAAGATGACATTCTCTATTTACAGATAAGGAATGCAGTCTGTGGGAGAACAAGGAACGGTAGCCACTTTCTTTGGTGAGCCGCGTCCCAAAGCTCATCTCATTTTCCTTATCCTTCGCTATCGCATGTTTCAGAAAATTACGTTTAAAAATCTATTGTGGACTGGATTAGATAGGGTTTTCTAGAGGAAAAGAACTGACAGAGTCAATACATGTTGTGAAAAGGGGATTTTAAATGGGATTACAGGATGCAGGCGAAGGAGTCTTTAGAGAGGCCATTTTCATACTGGTGAGACTGAGAGAACGAACTAACGCTTTGAAGTCCTAACTTGTCACTAGTGACCTGAAGATTCCAGCAGAGTTACTGAACTACAGTCTGTCTGAGGAGGTTGAAGAAGCTGGGTTCTGATGTTGGCGACGATGGCGGAGGCAGCAGTAGCAGTAGATTCTGAGCTGGGTTAATTTTTTGTCAACATGGCACAAACTGGAGAAGTCTGGAACGAGGAAATCTCAACTGAGGAGTTCCCTTCATCAGACTGACCTATGAACATATCTGAGGGGGCATTTTCTTGATTGCTAATTCATGGAGAGGGCCCCGGATAAATGTGGGCAACGCTGTCCCTGAGTGCTGGGTCATATGTAGAAGCTAACTGAACAGAAGGAAGGAATAA